>DWNR01001302.1:0-15521 GCA_018250455.1 Polygonus leo
TTGACCGCGCATCACGTAAAAACGGCTTAACGGATTTTGGTGCCAACTTGACTAATCTGTCGAGACGATCCCCGGCCATGTTTTAGGCCATAAAAATTCAACCCCTAAAAGGAGGGCGGAGCCGCGGGCACAGCTAGTACAAAATAAATACGGTTTACGTACCTCTACTTACCATTTTATTCTGTGCTAAGCTTGAATGAATGTTTATGACATCGACAGAATGTTTCTTATCAAAAAAAGTAAACAACATTTTTTTTAAACATTTAATTTTTATTTAACATTATATGATTATGAAAATACATTTGTTTATAAGCGTATAAAAATTTAAACTCATCTTAAGAATAACTAAAGTAAGAAAATAATAATAATTGGGTATATTAAATTAAAGTTCAGAAAACATAGATTATGTCTCAATTATTAGATAGAAAGACATTTTTTTAAATTCGAAAAAGATATACACATAAATATATTGTAGTATTTTCCTCTCTAACAACAAATAAAGTAACTATTTATTTTCGTCTTTAGGTAGTTACATATTAGCTATCGTAATTATAGCGTATGTACTACGATATTATATTACTTCTTATTCGGTGAGTAAAATTGTATATTCGTAAATATACCAACTATACCTATTTACACACGTAGAAGTGTTTCAGTAGGTAAGCACTCTAGCTGACTGTCGTTTTACTGCATTGTGATACTTATACCTTATTGTACGTTTTCACTTACTTGATATCTGCCTCCGAGAGGCCACCTATTTGAAGTACCGGTCCTAATAGGATCACCAGGTACAAACGACATTGAAGGTTGGTTCGAAAAATTGATATAGCTCGAAGTCCTGGGAATATTATTTGTAACTGGAATTATGTTGAAAGTTGGGAACGTCGGAGGGGCAGTAGAAGCGGCTATACCAGGCAAAATCACTTGATTAGCGTTTGGAAGTACTCCTGTAGACGGTCCATAAAAAGGTTGTTGCGCTAATAAGTTGTCATTTATTGTTGGATTTATTTTTACGACGGGAGCTGTTGGTTCACACACCGTTCCCGCTAGTAGCTGTTTCAATGAACCGGTATAAATTCTGAAATTAATGTCGCTATAATCTAGCTCTGACTCTAAAAATACAGGCATCCGGTCAGACATTACCCATACGTTTCTTATTTCGTCGATTTTGACGTCACTGGGAAATATTAGTCCTGTATCGTCCTTATCTACTAGTGCTATATTTTGTGGCCTGTGCGCAAGAGCCGAATTCCAGCATCCAATAGCATTTTGATCTATTAAACTAAACAGCTGTACACCTGTTACGTCCATAACTTTAGCAGTGGTATGAGTATTTGCACCACGGGGACCAACAATGTAGAAATCTCGGTACGAGCCTGTTACTTTTCTTTCATCTCTCAGAATACGTGTCGAAACAGCAAATTCGGTATTACTTGTCAAGGGACTGAAATAAAGTGTACGATATCCATCTGGTCCTATCGGCGAGGTGGTAATTCCGAATATACCTTCACTGCTCCACTGGAAGTTAAGACCGGCAATGTTGAAGTCTCCAACTAGAGGGTCAGGCATGAAATAACCGTGGCTGAATCGCCAGGATTTGTTCTGCTGCCACGAATAAGCTATAAGTCCGTAGCCCAACTCATCTGAGAAGTAGGCGAATGTGTCTTCACAAGTCGTTCCTTCATCTAAAGCGATGTTTGCTATGAAAGTAGTGGAGACGATATCTTCAGGACGGAATACATATCTGCGGATTCGCTGGTCTGTGTTCAGGTCGTAGACATTCAATGCATATGGACAAAGGTTGGTGACATTGGGATCTGTAAATTTATTAAAATGATACGTTAATCATTTGGAAACGACACATATTGAAGAACATATGGATGTTTTTAAACACAATTGGTGTTATGTGTATGGTGTCCTCGTTACAGATGATTAAAAAATGTGTCAAAAGTTAAAAGTGATAAAAGTATTTTTACAAAAACAATTAATGCAAAATTAATTAAGTTGATATTAATTTCACTTCATATACTTAATTTAATACGAGTATGTTTAGAATTCATCTGTCTGCCTGTCGATCAATACACGTAACCTGTAACTATCATGTAATAATGATATAATGTCTGCAGAAAGGACTATAAATCATCATTGCATCATTAAAATCGTTTACGATGCTATGTCGATGAGATAAATTAGTTATTAATTATGTACATGAAATCAAAACCGTGTTTGTCTTATACAAATAATTGTCCTATTATGATTTATCTCGCGATTAACTAGAGTTATGTCGCCTGTTTAAAAGATTAATAGCATTAACATTCCGTCAAGGTATTGTAGTAATTCAAGGTTATCATAACGGCATAATGAGTGGTAGAATCTGGTTATATACGTGTTATGATTTTAATAAAAATTAGTTCCTAATAAAATAGGATGACCCTTAGAGTACACATAAGCTACCTTGCTTATGTATCCTCTATGTGGTGACCTAAACGAAATTGACCAAGTTAAGTTGAGTAATGCATATGCAGCAGGCCATATAACTGGAACAGTAATTCTTAACCTTTAAGTGATGACCATTTCAATTTTGGTTTTTCATGGCCAATTAAGTATTTGAGAGTAAAATAAATAATAATTATTATAAAATTATAAATTTTAATACAGAAATAAAAGCGAGATTTTTATCTTTTTCATGTTAAAGTCTATTTCACCTTTGATGCCATGATTACCCTGTTTTTTTGCACATGGCAGAAACACGAAAATGATATTTATTGTCATGGTGGCTTTAAGAAAACTGTTCAAATTACTTGAATATAATGACGGAGACATTTTATCAGTTTATAAGAATCTGCCATGTCTCAATTTGCTCTCAGTTTGATTGTTTACATGTGTGTGCATTATAACACAGCCAAAAATAATCCCACTCAGCCAAGAATTCCACATGCGTCATTAAAATTTCAGTTTTGCCGAGAATCGAACTCGACAACAGAAACCAGAGATTACCATCGGCGAGGGTAACCATCATGTTGTCTGAAAGTCTTATCGCTAAGTATGATATAAAAATTGGCGAGGTTTTTTAATACTGACCATAACCATATGTTCCAACATCTAACACCCACAACCTGTCGCACTTATCCGCCTTGATTCTGTAGACTGTGTTCAGCCCAGTCTGGCAGTTGCCAAGCTCGTTTGCTTCATAGCTGGGGTATGGGTTTAACTTGGGCGACGGTTCGTAGGGAGCATCCAGTGGGATGTAGTTCAAAGTTGCGGGGATACCTGCAAATTAAATTATTAATACAATATACGTTTTTAATAATTAAATTACACGATATTTTATGAATGAATATGGATATAATATTTTATCTACATAATAAATCAGAATTGAAATGTATGGCGCTTGGTGTAAAGGCAACCCTTCTTTTTTATAATAACTAACACTTTTTTGAATTACATACATGCTACTGACTTAATTTTGCATAGTAATTTTTCTGATTAAACTATTTTTTATACCCGTACACAAGTACATCATTACGCGTGCCGCAAATAACTTGTTGTTCCAATTTAGACGTGTTGTATGTATCATTACTTTTTAAAGGTTAGCAATATATTTATTGTAGGTACATTATTATGCATTATAATTAATTGATAACTGAAAATAATGTCAACAACACAAACGGTTGAGTGTCAATCAGAGTAAAACGCAAATAGAATTAGTATATCTGATTCTCAAATTATTTATTCGCAGTCTAATATCATTCCATACACAATTGCAACACCTGTTAGCACTAGGCACATAACCATTTGTGTCCTAATCGTACTTGGTGATTTTATTTAACAATCTCAGTAGTTTTAACGTGTGAAGTGAATTTAATAATATAACATGTTTTATATGCACAAATAATTTTGAATACTCATAAAATGGATTAAATATTAATAAAATATGGAAGGGTCATTTTTCTCACGATTCATTCAAAATCATACCGTGTCATACCGTGTCATAGGTCTTACTAATTATTAAAAAGGTTGACTCGTATTTACTTTTTACAACGCATTGATATTTAAGAATAATATTACTGTACACTTTTTAGTTTAATAACACCTACAAACATTAGTCGAAGTTTAGCAATTGTCTCTTATAATATCTCAATAACAACGCAATAAATTTAATTTACTCTGTTCATATTTATAGTTGATTAATCATTGAATTACTTTAACAAGGGTTTCGCAGATGATTCTCCAAGGGGGAGTGTAAAAGAAACGTTGTGGAAATGCTGTACAAGTTCTAAATTCGACTATTATTCGACGAAGCCTAAATTAGTACTGGTCGTCGTCGTGTATGGAAAACACAACATATGCGATATGTTTATATAGACATTACCGCATAAAGGTAGCAAACGAGGGTGCAGTGCACGTGATGATAAGTGGTCACTGCCGCCTATGCAAATCAGTAATCATCCCCAAGTATGATTATTTCATACTGAAGTTTGATCACAGATGCGTTGCTACCCCTGAGGACCCTGAGGACTAGGATTTTCGCCACGTGTATAGCTGGCAACCACGCCTCTCTAAACCGAAACACAAGAATTGCTTCACGGAATATTATGAGGGTGGCGGTACCTCACCTGTTGAACTAAACGAGTTCTACCACCTGGCAAAGCATAGTTGGCAAACTTGTAATTAGTGACAACCTAGTGATTACTGGGTCAGCAATGGGAAAATGCTAGTGTGATAACATTCTACTAATATTATAAATGCGAATGTTTGTAAGGATGTGTGTGTCTTTGTTACTCTTTCACGCAAAAACTAGTGAACGGATTTTCGTGAAACTTTGCAGTAATATAACTAAGGTATTTTTTAAAAATTTCGTCGTAATATAACGATAACTGTCAAGTAAGTCGGAAAAAAATCAGCCCTCCGAGAGCTGTCTTGGCATGCGCTGCCCAAACCGTTGGAATTATAGTATTGTTATGAAGGTATAGTAGTAGTAGAGGATTGTTCGACTTAAATAGTTCTAAATAAAATTCCGCGACAGCATGTATGTACCTTTTATGAGAAAGTTACTATGACCAAAATAGTGAACCATAAATACAATAAATTGCATATTTTTTGACAATGTACATTTTAGAATTGATACATTTGTCATTTTAAGTGTTGAATGTAGAAAAACTTTGTCTTTTAAGTAATTTGGACGGATAGTTTTAAAGTTATCACGATAAGATTTACCTAAATAGAGCGTAGTTAGGCGCATGCTATCAGTGGGCGCGGGCGAAGCCGCTGGCGGAAGCTAGTGTTGTATAAACGATACCGTACGACAGTTTATTGATAATTATCGGATTCAGAGCGTAACGTAAATTAAACGTTCAAACAGTACGCTGGTTGCAATCGATCATCCATTCCAATAATTTGTTGTTTGTTAATAGGCGTGCAACGCCAATGTTGCATCCGTTATCGGCTAATATAACTACGCCCTGCTTTTATACGTGTTTGGGCAAATTATCAATATTTTGCAAAGAATTTACGAAAGTCGCGTCCAATTTTTGCGATAACTTAATAGTTAGCGGACATAAAACATCAAGTAGGCACTTTAATGACTGGTTTAGCACATCGGTACTATACTGGATATTTAATTACTATTTATGCTATACTAGCTACAGCACGCGGCTTCGTCAGCGTTGTTACCAATTTTGTCATAAGTTCCTGTATAACATTAAAAGAAAAATGCACTTCGTTTTGAATAAAAAGTAATACCGTGCCTTAGGTAAGAGAGCTCTAAACATGGGTTTTAAAATAAAGCCTGATTGAATTGAAATGATAGCCTAGTGATTGCGAATCCGACTTTTCACACGGGGGGTCCGGGTTCGAATCCCAGCACGCACCTCTAATTTTTCAAAATTACGTGCGTATTTAAATTTAAATTATCACTGGCTTTTCGATGAAGGAAAACATAGTGAGGAAATCTGCATGCCCAAGAAATTGTAAAAAAATCTCAAGGGTGTGTGAAGTCTACCAATTCACACTTGGCCAGCGCGGTGGACTACGGCCTAAATCCTTCTCATTGTAAGAGGAGACCGGTGCCCAGCAGTGGGACATTAATGAGTTGTGATGATCAATTGAAATGAAATTACTTCACGCGGCACTCAGTGTGCATAAAGTATACTCTCGGTGTATTTTATTAAACACTTGTGGTCGCGTGTAACCGTCAACATCCAGCCTAAGCTGAGTTATTTTGTATGATTGATAATATGAATCAAATCAATATAATAATCTTAAATTTCTGAAACTTGCCATTTTTTACTTGTATAAACTTTAATTCATAATTTTATTTTACAGATCATAAATATATAGCTAGCTAACGTTTAAGCCAATTTAACAAAACAGTTACTTATTAAGTAACATGTGTAATGAACAAAAAACAAAAGTATGTAGGTACGATTTTTTTTCATTACATATTTTTTTATATTTATAAACTGATTGAAATAAAATAAATACTAAGATATTAAATGAAGTTTGGTATAATACATCAGTAAAAACCACATTTGAATCAGATCAGCCGTTTCTGAGAGAGATAGATATCTAACTTGATACAGAATCAATATGTCAATCAATATAAGAACTGTTTAGTAATTGTTAATTAGATTTTGAAAAGAAAGTAAATTGGTTCTAAACTGTTGATATAAACTTATATGAATGTAGATATTATTTAAAGTATAAGCTAATACATTTTTAATTAATGCCCGCTAAAGTATTACATTTATTAATTACACACAAAAATGTACGATCATGTTCAGGTTATAATATTTAACGACCATCACGCGGCCCCGCGGAAGCGTTACTATAAATTAATTTAATACAGGCCACAGTTCTTACACCTTTTTGATAGAGAATTCATGTAGTTCAACCGGGGAGGTACCACCGCCACCCTCATAATCATCCGTGAAGTAATTTATTGTGTTTCGGTTTGGCGAGGCGTGGTTGCCGGCTATACTTACAAACGGTGCGATCATCTTAATCCTCACGGGTAGTAAAGCATTTGTGGTCAACCTTGGGTCAATAGTAGTTGGGGATAACTACTAATGTCCATGGGCGGCAGTAACCATTTACCATCAGGTGGACTGCATGCTCGTTTGCTAGCTTTACACAAAAAAAAAATTGTCTCGAATTCAACACAACCAATTGAAGTGATTTCTGTTAATAGCCTGTAATGTGTACCGCATTGACGATTGCAAAATAAGTGGGATCATTCCAGTTCTGAAGTACATTCAGCACGCGATATGTTGGATCTAATGAACCGATTTTGTAAAATGTCGATGTTTTACTTGTTATCACTTATCAGTACAGAACATTGCAAGCATGCGTGGAGTTAAATAATCTAATTATGTAATGTTATAGCTTTTTGTTTGATAGAAATAGTAAACGCTTATGTAGCAAATTTTACCACCAGTTCTTCCAGCTACTAAATGTAACTCGCATTTAAAATTTGTAGGTCGAACTGGTGGCAGAACATAGGGTTTGGTTGAGAGGTACCACCATCGCCACGCCCATAATTCTCTGTGAAGCAATTAAGTATTCGGTATTGGAGAGGCATGGTTGCCGGGTATATTTTTACAAAATGCAAAAATTTTAGTTCTCAGGTAAACCTCAGACATGATTAAATCATGTTGGATAAGGAAATAATTATCGTACAAGGCACTCCAAAAATACTCCGAAACCGTATATGATAAAAATTTCACGGCCAGATCCGAAAATAAACTACACATTCCGAAAATAAATCTATATTTAGACTTTTTTAACACGACCGTTTCCTTTCACTGCCTGACCGTTGGCAAAAAATTGGATGCTTTATCCCTTTATTTCTGTTTCTAGTTTATTATTATCGTAGGAGGATTCTTCCCTTCATCGTTAAAAGTAATACGTTATTAAAATATCGCCCAAAACGGAAGGAGCATGTCAGAGATTCGTACCTTGAATTCAGTTTAGATTTAGAAATCGAATGTTGGTTTTAATTAAAACATTATTTGTACCTTTTAGTTTTCGAAAATAAAGTGTTATAATTTAACAATTTAACAAATATTTCATTATAGGACTGTTATACGACTGACTTAGTGTATCAAATCATAAAAGCAAATATCGAATGGCATAAGAAAAAATAAAGCGAGTTCATCGTCTCGGAAAAAGAAAAAGTAACGGTGAGCATATATTTTCATCAAACATACGTAAAAATCATTGCAGTGCAGGTTGCAAGAGAGAAAATCACATCCACATCTGAACACAGCAATAATCGTACAGTAATAAATATACCTCTATGAACGCAGGGCTATTTTCGTAATAAATTCATGTTTAGTTTAGGTATTTGTTAAATAGATCGAGTATTTCTAGAACATAGCTTTCTTTACCTTGGAATCACCAAGAAATCCAAGAGATTGAGTGATATACTTTAAAATCTTATTTACAGTAAGATTGGTTCATGAGGTAAAGGAAGTGTTATGCGTATTTTATTACACGTCATATTCATAACAGTCAACTAGATCGCTAATAGCTACAATATGACAGTACACAAATAATAATGAGTACAGAATGTGAGGATAGGTTATAATACATAATAACTACAATAATATAATGTAATTGTAAATCATTTAATGAAGTTATTATCTAAAGATAAACGTACTACTTTAGTTTGTTTATTGTATAATTTAAGCGCATGTATTTCACTGATTTATTTCAAACAAACACACAAACAAAAGATACACTTTCCTACTCGGTAGTGAGATAATATGAGATTAAGGATCATTAATTCCACTCTCTCATGCAGCTTAGGAGCTCAGTATACAGGTTCCTGATTTGACGTACTTTTTGATGTTTTGTGCGACATCTATGTATATATCGATACACAATAGGTCGCCGTATCGTACGTTTAAAAGTGTTCCTGCTACGTATTGCAATAATATAGGTAGGTATTTTAGTTTCTATATTACGATGAAGATTTGCCATGTGTATGCTTCAAGGCGATATGTACCGTAAATCGTACGTGAGAAGATTAGTTTCTCATATAATAAGTAGTAGTAAGTCGATTTTGATAATTTGTTTATATATTTTGTTGACATAAAGTTTTCAAAATTCCGCTAGTTAAAGCCATGTATTAGCTTTAACAATGAAAAAATATCTGAACAATCATATGCCTGGGAACTCTTAATCTAAATTGGTAAATCCAATATGAGTAAAGTTATTTGCACTGATGTAATAACCGCGGGAAAAGCGATTATTAAGGCGATTATTTAGGAAAGCTATTATAATTATTATCAACATAGCTACTAGGTACTATAAATAGTAACCTATTTGATAACGATTATGTTATTTTTTATCTCTTTAACTTTTAATTAATTTCAGGTATTTTAATTCATTTCAAGATGTAAAATAATATATGATGTTAGCTACGCATATGCTACTAGATTAATTATATTGTAAGGCGTTGCTTCAGACTTAGTTATGGTTCAGTGCATAAGCCTCGTTTTAAGTAAACGGATAAGATTTATTAATACAAATGCACGATAATGTTCAACATTTATGTTACCTTTTAACGTTAAATAAATATAGATCGTGTCATGTTACACATTCAAAATATTTTGTGCATCTTGTAATAACTTTTACGATTTGATGTAAGATTCTTCGTTTATACAACGGAAAAAGTGCATTGTATCTTATACTGTTTTAAATTCTTACTAATATTAAGTAAATTATCATAATTCATAGCCTGTTTTAGGGATATCATATATTTTTAAACCTGCGTGTTTGACATGTCTTTAATGGAAAGCGTTATTTCTTTCGTTAGCTTTTAATTTGGATCTTAGATTAAAACAGCTGAATAAGCAATCAAAGTCAAATAATGCGGAAATAACTTTAAAAAAGGGCGGAGATTTGGCTATAAATTGTTATATACATAGAGGTATTTAACCAATAATATTATAAGTGTTTTGATCCATTGATATCGCTTAAATATACCTCATAACAACCAAAAAATAATAATAACATTTTTCAGTACGGCGAAACTGGCATTTTTAATGTATGTAATCGACCTCTTACGCCGGGGTCCGCGTTCGAATTCTAGACAACTCTAACTTTCCAAAATTATTTATTTATATGCATTATGCTAGTTATTACTCCTCATGATTTTCCGTGAATAAATGAATGCATGATTTAATTTATTTGTATAAGCATGCGTATATACGGAGTTGGCAGAAGAAACATCGCGATGAAACATACACTTAACTTAAGAGATTGCCAAAGAAATTTTAGAGTGTGTGAAGTCTACCAATCCACACTTGACCAGCGCTGTAGATGATAGTCTTAATCCTTCAAGTTCTGAGATATTCCACGTGCCAAGCATTTAAATAATGATGTGTTGGGATGATGATTGTCCATTTAATTTTTTACTAGTGCATTTATAATATAACCAGCTGATCCAGCAAACGTTGTTCTGCCATAAAAATTGTAAAAAAGGGGGTTGGAAGTAGAAGGGTAGGGGTAAATGTAATTTTTAAAGCCAAATCATAAAAAACGGTGGTCCACCTCAAAAAATTTTTTTGAAAAAAAATCACTTATCTATTAAATTTGTAAATTAAAAACATTGTAAAATTAATTTAATCCCACAAAAAATTTAAAAAACATGGCCCCGGGCGTTTGGGTGTTGACAAAAAAAAAAAATATATATACCCGCCGCGAACATTGTTCTGCCATATAAAATAAACGTCGGTCCCCATTTAAGTAACCGCTACTTTCGGCTTTTCTTCCAGAACTCCGTGTAAAACTATATTATAATTGGTATAACGTTATATCTGTTGGTGAGGTACCCTCCGAGTGCAAGTTCAACGCGCAATTATAAAAAAAAAATATAGTAGCAATTTATTACGCGCAATTATAGTAGATTGTTCATAATATATTATAGTGTTGTTATACTATAAACATAAGGAAATTCACATGTGTTACTCTCACACATGCGATGTCTATATGGGATATTCATTTCAATATTTTTCGTGTATCTAAGTATTTTCCCCGTAATTTTGATTTATTAACAATTTGTAATCCAAAATGAATCATTTCTTCTTTTTTTTCATTTTTTGTTCATGCAAGCTAATATTATTAAGATTGTTGTTTACATTGAAAATATTAATGAAATTACTTCAAAAAACGATAATGATAATATCTTACTAATATTATGAACGCGAAAGTTTATGAGTATGAATGTGTCTTTGTTACCCTTTCACGCAAAACCTACTAAATTCGTTTAGTAGTTTAAATGATTTTTCACATTAATACAGCTTATATATCACATAGACTACAATTAATAAATATTTTATGTGGATTACATTTTATAGTAAACAATGATAAGTATCGTAAGTCGTAAGAATTCTTGCCCTCTACCACCTGTAACACCGACCAAGATAGCTCATCTTGGTCGGTGTTACACGAAGATAATGTACCGTAGCGCGTAGGATTGTATGTCTTAAATTGTTGTAATTAAAAGTCCGCGACAGCATATATCTACCTTTTATGTGGAAGCCACTATATCCGAAATAGTAAACAATTAATACAATTAAATTGCATGCATTTTTACAATGGCCATATTAGAACATTTACAAATTCTTATTAAAATGAATACGTTTGTTACTTCTATTTTGAATCGTAATCTAGTATATCGGTTATTTACGAAGTGCGTAAGTGAAAGTCCTAAAATAATAAAAAATACATGTAGGACATATTATTATTTAGTTTTATAACAACAAAATTACCTGCACGCCATCTAGGGACGCTAACGAAAAGCTTGTTCCTCCACCGCTCAATTCCCACAGGCAAAGCATTCTCAGGGATCAGAGCGCCCGTCTGGAGGGCGAGTTGCTTCGAGTAAGGATCTGGATAATTCCAGTCCAGGACATTCCAAGAATATAGTTCTTGAAGTTTAACCGCCGCCGATGCGAAACTGAGTAAAGTGCAAAGGACGATGACCCGCATGTTCATTTTTCTTGTTCTGCGAAATAATAAATGGTTATTAGAAAAATTAGTAGGTCAATAAGTATAGTCTGGTCAATATAGACATTTACAAGAATTTCTTTCCTTTTGGTTTTCCGGAAAAGCCAAATATTGATGGAGAGCGGGTGTTTACTATTACAAATAACATTTTAAAAATCCCCATCGATCCTATGTGTGCTACAAAAGTTATTCGAGGTTAAAGGTCAAAATTTGAGGTTTTTTGGATTTTTCTCGAAAACGGTAAGTTTTATTAAAAAAAAATTCAAACAAAGTTGCAGATCTTATAGTTCTCTACAAAAATGGTCATTATGAGTTACCATTCTTAAGATATGGGAATCAAATAACTTTTGAAGCACGTATAGGATCGACTAGGATTTTTAAAACTTTATTTTGTAATGGCAAACCCCAAATTTTGATGGATAATCAAAATTTGGCTTTCCGGGATTTTTTGTTATTTGACACACTATTTTTATGTCTAAATTGACCGGACTTGTAATACTTAGTGGTAGTAGTTCGGTTGAGAATCCGAACTCTCACCTCTGAATTTTAAAATTGCGTGCGTATTAAAATTTTATTGTCACGTGCTTTTCGGTGAAGGAATACGTAGTGATGAAACCGGTACATGTAAGTGATAGTTTCAAAATTTCAGGGGTGTGTGAAGTCTTAGTGATGACCTAAATCCTTCTTATTATTTATATATCTATAGGGTTATTTCTAAGGTTCCATATCCAAAGGGTGCCTATCGGTCTGTCCTCCCGTCTGTCACAGGCCTCTATCATATGAATCGTAAGTGAAAATGAAATTTGAATTATTCATAGATTATGTATTACTATGATGTTGGCTGTTATAACATTTTTTTTAATATTTGTTATTATAACAGCTCAATTAAAACAGTTAAAAACAAAAGCCGAGCCCCCACATATAAGCCACTGGTATTTTCATTGTTTTTAAGCACATCTTTTTTACCGTTTCAAAATTATCATGTATTGGTGCTACAACAACAAATACTAAAATAAAAATTTAACGGATCCAATACATATTTGGTACGGAACCGTCCATGATAAATCTAACTCGTATTTGGCCGTTTTTTTGCAAAACAATGGATATAAGTACCAATTTACGAACATTTATATACAATTTAGTAAATATTAAGAAAAACTAGATGTAAATGCCATTATTGTTATTTTATAGTATATAATTAATTATAACACACTTTTAATTCTGACTTTAAGCACTGATAGTATTTACAATTATTGTTTTAAGGTAAAATAAGCTGGAATCGACAAGATTTCTAGGAGCCCAGCTTATCTAGATGTTCTTGACTTACCCTGCATGGCGATGCAAGATTTATTTTTTTACTTTTTATAAAATAAATCCTTTACTACTTTACATAATATTAAAATTTTAAATTAAAAAAACAATTTGAGGAAACACATAATCAAGTAATATAAAGAGATTTCATAATTATTGATGAACGGACTCAAAATATTTAAAATAAATAAAAATATTATTTAGAACCCGACGAACAGAGAACTCTACTTTTTTAAAGTCGGTCAAAAATGTACGCTGTCAGTTGACATGCAAAGTATTTTAGTTCATGGTGGCGCTATTTTCAAATCTCCGTTGTGTAACTTTGTTTTCTAAATGACTTCTTATAATACAGGGACTTAATGGAGAGCTCGCGCCACTAATGACGTGTCAATTAATCTTACTCTATAATATTATTAATCCAAAGTGGAAACTTGCCTTTATTAGAAACAAACTCTTCTACTACAAATTACTTTATGAATATGTAGGGTCACTCTGTACTTCCGTCAACAAATTTTCCAATCCGTCCGGAAAACGTAATGTAAATTAGCTGTATACCATACTCTATATGACTTACGAACGGAAAGGTTTCGAACGGGCTTAAAGCCATACAGAGTACGCTTTATCTGTCAGATGACAAAAATTGTTAATTCTCCGTTAGTTTAAGCCGTTTAACTCTTTCCGTAAGGTAGTCAGAGTAGGAAATGCGCGAAACTTCGTACAACACTACGGGTTTCGGCATACAGAGTGATCCTACTGTTTCGTATCGTAATTATATTCCATTTTCTACAGCAGAGTTTCTACTATTTTTTATACCAATGTATAAAAAAACAAAGCTCACGTAAACACCTAAGAAGCGTTTTTAGTTAACAGTTAAAATCACATCACTTTAAAGCTATTATTATTGACGCAGATATAGGTAATAAACTTAATCTACACAAAACGTACATGGTTGGCGCCGCCCAGGTGATAAGCGACGGCGGTTCAAGTTAGACTGAAATTCACCCATGCACCCCTACTATTTAAAACTTACCACACTCTCCTACCAACACGTAAGTACGAAGGAAACGACCATAGACCAAGGAATATTGCGAGATTCCGCGTCGTATATTTTCTATCACAATTACTTATGTATGATTTTTTTAAGAATATAGAATAATGTATTTTTGTTTTGTAGTTAACGAATTATAATTGTTAAATTATAAATAAAATAGAATATGACCTTGATATTATACTCGTGTATGAAAAACTTCATATTATTTGAAATCATATTATGTTAGCATACAGATAACGTTGAACTCATTATTTCATATAATGAAAAAAACCTTTTCTAAGCTTTCTATTCCTATCAACGTACAATGTTATTTAATTAAATAGAAAAACAAGAAACAATAATGTTCAACAAGAATCAAGTTACAAACTCAGATACAATCAAGTGTTTTAACTGACATTGATGCTTATTCATTACACCACTTAAATATAAGCAACACAGAATGGTATAGTAAAAAGTCTATTCTACATGAATATAAGTCTATGGGTGGAGAAACAAGAGTCTTGTGTTGGTATGCTCGGGTTACTCGATCGCAAACCAGCGTCACTACTGATTCAATTCATATTTCGTAATAAGTAACCACTAGTTATGAATGAGGTGTTTGAGACCAGTGTTTGTTTAATACAAAAAGTTTGAAGGTTATAAATCACTATGGATAGATTGCGGAACCACTATCACTCATTTCTTCATAACAGTGGTTTTAACCTTTTACTAATGTGGGCCATTTGACTATGTTTTAGTTTTACCATGGATCGGCAAATTATGAGAAATATAACAAAGTGTAAATACTTTTTCTCTGATTTCGCTCCCTACAGGACCCTTTGATTAAGGCGTCCGTCGATTCGTTTTTACCGACTTCATAAAAGGAGGTTACTCAATTTGACCATATCTATGCTTTTTTATGTGTGTTCGCGGATAACTTCGTCCGATTTTAATGATTATTTCAGGTTAAGGAAATGAGGAACTAAGGGAACTTTCGAAAATCGTAGGGTCGATTAATGCGTTTGTTAATTTAGTATTTTAAAGCACTACCGTTTAATAAAGGTCTGGAGTCGATCGGATGATGGAGCCGAAAGACAGTCGAGGGAACTGCTCAACGACTTACAGTTGCTTCCTGTGTTTTTTTTTTATTGTGTAAAGGTAGCAA
>DWNR01001303.1:0-15520 GCA_018250455.1 Polygonus leo
ACATATGTACAGTAGACCATACAGGCACATCCGCATCTGCTCCTTTAGCTGCTGGCATATGTGCATTAGCATTAGAAGCTAATTCGTTATTAACTTGGAGAGACATGCAACATTTAGTTGTAATGACTTCAAGATCGCAGCCATTAGAAAAAGAAGAAGGCTGGATTGTGAACGGTGTGAAAAGGAAAGTAAGTCACAAGTTTGGCTACGGACTAATGGACGCGGCACAAATGGTCTCGCTGGCGGAACAATGGATAAATGTGCCGCCACAACACATTTGTAAGTCGCAAGAAATAAACGAGGACAAGTCGATTGAAACTTCTTTTGGATACACAATATCTGTGCACATGGACGTGAATGGGTGTAGTGGCACAATGAATGAGGTCAGATTTTTGGAACATGTTCAATGTAAAATTTCATTAAGCTTTTTTCCTAGAGGAAATCTACGCATACTGCTTACGTCGCCAATGGGGACGACGTCCACTCTTTTGTTCGAAAGGACTCATGACGCGACGAGTTCCAACTTTGACGACTGGCCGTTCTTAAGCGTACATTTTTGGGGCGAGAGCGCCGAAGGACGATGGACTCTTCAAATAATAAACGCTGGGAATAATCACGTTACCCAACCAGGAGTGTTGAAAAAATGGCAGTTGATTTTCTACGGCACAGCTACGAATCCGATTCGACTACGAGATAAAAGCTATTTCAACTCGAATAACGTGTACCAGGAGGAAAAGACCTACCATATTAACGACGTTTATGACGCTTCCGAATATTCGCAGTTCCTAAACGAAATTGAGTTGGGTGTGTCGGACAGACATAGCTATCCCAAAAACATTCCTTCGGCACAAAGGAAAAATGTGTTAGCGGACGCTAATGATAAGCAAGTACAAAGACTTTGCGACCCAGAATGCGATTCGCAAGGTTGCTACGGAAAAGGTCCAACGCAGTGCGTTGCGTGTAAACATTATCGCTTAGATAATTCATGTGTATCAAGATGTCCACCAAGAAGTTTTGTTAATCAGGGTGGTGTTTGCTGGCCCTGTCACGAATCGTGTGAAACTTGTGCTGGAGCTGGTCAAGATTCTTGCTTGACATGTGCTCCAGCCCACTTATTAGTAATAGACCTAGCAGTATGTTTACAGCAATGTCCAGATGGTTATTATGAAGATCCAGATGCAAATGCTTGTTTTCCATGCGCTGAACACTGTGACACTTGCACTGATAAAGCTGACATGTGCGCATCATGCGCTCATAATTACGTCCTGTATAATGGATCTTGCTTGGCGACGTGTCCACCCAGCACTTATCAAAAGGATGATTTCGGTTGCATGGAATGTCACGAGAGTTGCGAATCTTGCAATGGCCCGAGCGAAACAGAATGTGTATCGTGCCGGATCGGAAATTACGCATTCAACGGTCGTTGTGTCTCTAAATGTCCTGTCGGAAATTACGCGGACGTTCAAAGAAGAGAATGCATATCGTGAGTACAATCCAGCTTGCTTTGTTCTCATTTTATTGCAGCCATTACCGTTTTTAAGAGGAAATGTCTCTGTTATTTTAGGTGCCCAATCGGATGTTCAATTTGCACATGTGTCATTTGTTCTGTTTGCCAAGAGAAATGGATTCTTACTAAAGGAGGAAATTGTCTTCCGGATGGCAATGACAAATGCGACACCAGTGAGTAATCTTTTGTAAACAATCCTTCATGTTCAACTGCTCTTTTGGAAATCCGCAACTTCCGAATTTTGTCAACCTTAAATCAAAATATATTTGTTGGGGAAATTCCTGCACATTTTTTGCAAGCACAGTCAAAAATATATAAGGGCTTGTATTACAGGTTGTAAATAACGTTTTAGAGAGTAACTGGTGATAATTATAAAAGTACATACAAAACAGCTATATTTTTTCTAATTATATTTTTTCATTCGAAAGATATTATTTTTTATCGAATAATTTCTAATTCGAAGTAATTCTTGAACACCAATTGAAAATAAACGTATTTTCTTTTGTTATAAAATATTTCCTTGTGTCACGTTTTGTTGATATAAATAACACATTTTACCTACTTTTGGGAATATAATTTTTTATACAATTTTCTACGAACGCGGATTTATTGTACGCGTATTCCTTCAAACCTTTGCAAAGAAACGAAGAAACGATATACAAATAAAAGCTGTAAGTACTTACAAAGAATTCCGACATAAACGCTAAGGGGAGGTTGAAAAATGTCAATTTATGAGATACCAAAGCTTTTTACCCCGTGTCAAGATGAGTCCTTTGTTTAAAAGGTTTTTATTTTCAGACGAATATTACGAAGGCGGACGTTGCAAAAATTGTCATTCCACTTGTGAGAAATGTAGCGGACCAAATGAGTGGGACTGTTTATCTTGTTCAAGTCCGTTGTTATTGCAGGGATCGAGGTAAGGGTACTTTATTAAGCCGGACCCTTCCATACCCGTGTCGAAAATTCGGTTAACAAACATTTCGGTTTTAGGTGCGTTGCGGAATGCGGACAAGGGTTTTATCAGACAGCTGGTAGTTGTTCGCGATGCCCGCACACTTGTACAGCTTGTGTGTCGCGACTGAACTGCACGTCGTGTTCTGGTGCCTTAAGGCTACAATCTGGGACATGTCGGGTGACGTGTGCGCCAGGGTACTACCCTGATGAAGGGACCTGTTCAAAATGCTACTTATCCTGTGAGACTTGCACTGGCCCGAGAAGAGACCAGTGTGCGTCTTGTCCACCAGATTGGCGGCTAGCAGCGGGAGAATGTCGACCGGAGTGTCCCCAGAACTTCTTTTCTTGGGGAGACAGTTGTCGTCGCTGTCACCACTACTGCCAGGATTGCCACGGAGCCGGCCCTCAGCGCTGCACGTCCTGTCCACCACATTTCTCATTAGAAAACGGACTTTGTGTGGAGTGCCTTAGTTCTCAGTATTACGAGCCCAGAACTAGGACCTGTCGACCATGCCACGACTCCTGTAGGTCCTGCTCGGGACCGGGACCAACGAGTTGTGTTACCTGCGCTCACCCACTCCGCTTGGATAGGTGAGAATCTTATTCCAGAAACTTCTATTTCAGTTAAACTAGGTCAATAGTTAAGCGTACGATACGTCAAGAGCAAAACCACAAAGTTATATCCATTGCGAACTACAAAACTATGTTATCTTTTATTGAAAGCCTTTCACAGAAGTTAACAGGTGAAGAAGATAAAGATTTCTCGGTATATTTTCTTCATATAAAACTATATAAAATAATAATATTTTGAATGCTATTGAACTTTTTTCTATGCAGTTGTAAATAATGAGTATTAACAACGATATCGCAAAAAAAAAACTAATATATATCACTAGACTAAAAAGTGAAGACATCAAAACGTCCCAATTGGAATAACATCCATTGAAATCTTATTCTAGAGTGACATTTGACCATAAAAAAATGAAGAGACCGCAATGCGATATCTTATTTTTTTTGTTTACTTCCAAATTTTCTTTAACGTAGGATCTTAGTAATGATAAGAGCTGTGATCCAAAAACTTCGAGATGACATTTCAAGCGTCATTATCTCATCAATCTTTGTTATTAAATACTAGCTTTTGCCAGCGACTTCGTCCGCATAGAAATCAAAAACCCCTTGGGGGTAGAATTTCGAAAAATCCTTTCTTAGTGCCCACTTACGTCATATAAGGAACCCCTGTACCAAATTTCAAGTTTCTATGTACATTAGTTTCGGCTGTGCGTTGATATGTCAGTCAGTTAATCAGTTTTGCCTTTTATATATATAGATAGGCTATATATTAACATTGGGTGTTATTTTGCAGAGTAAACCACAAATGCCTGCCATGCTGCACAGAAAGCATGGTCTCCTTCTTCATAAGTACTAATCAAACGACTGACTGTTGCCACTGTGACAAAGATATTGGTGAGTGTTTTAATTATCTAAGTAGTAAAAAGTACACCAAGTAACAACCAACAGTTGGATTATGCTACTGTTAGTTATTTCGTTGTGTACATGCTAATCATGATTATATTAATACTTTTATAGCATTAACGTAGCAAACGAGCAAACGGGTTAATACTGTCTATGGACATTTGTAATTAATCCCTATATCTATTTAGCCTATCTTTATACAGCATAACGATAATCTAACAAGTTAATTACATCCTTTATTGCAATGAGTAATATTAGGTTATATATTAACGACCTTACAGCCCACCTAATAATAAGGGCTCACGGTTGCCCATTTACAAAGCCGGTATAAAATTTTATTTGCGGTTAATCTCATTTTTCTGAGTTATCACACGTCCTTCATGAATCAACTACCTAACTTCTACTTCTTCTTCTTCAACCTATGTCATCCAATGCTGGATGAAGGTCTCTTCCAATGTACTCCATTCGTAGCGATGTTTTGCCTTTTGCATCCAATTTTTCCCTGCCACTTTAACAACGTCGTCCTTCCACCGAGTTAGTGTCCTGCCTACGTTTCTGCGTCCAGCGTCTAACTTCTACACCCGATACCAAAATAATAAAAGTAGTTTCAATAAACACTTCTGAATAAACAATACAGTACTCTGTCTCATTAGGGAAACGAATAAATAATTCTCTGTCCACGTCTACTTAGAGAATTTTTTGGCAGTTGCAACTCGCTAAAAGATTGAGCTAAAAGATAAATACACTGGATACATTTCACGGCTAAAACAAATTAGGGCATTAATTCTTTAAATATGTAAATTATCTAATTTGGCTCTTATTTTTTACTTAATACTCGATAACAATGTACGAGTAACTATTTCATAAATTTCGTAATTTAATTCATTACCAACTGATTTAACTAGAGATCTCTGAATAAACAATACAGTACTCTGTCTCATTAGGGAAACAAATAAATAATTCTCTGTCCACGTCTACGAGGTACTTAGGGAATTTCTTGGCAGTTGCAACTCGCTAAAAGATTGAGCTAAAAGATAAATACACTGGATACATTTCACGACCGTACCAAATCGGGCATTTGTCGTGAACCGGTTATTCTATTCTATCGGATAAGTTGTTCACTTACGAGGTTCTTACGTACGCACATGATACGGACAGATATGCAAAGTGTGCCAAATTACACAAGAAATTCTATCAAGTCTTTGTACTGTGACACTACTTTAAAAATATTGTAGTAAGTTAAAAATAATAAATGAGAAATGTGTTATGCTGTTAAACCTTTGATATACCTATCAAAGGTTTAACAGCATAGCATAACATTTATAATAAAGCAATGTTTAGCGAATTTGACCGTGTGTATAATACGAAAGCAATCCGTTTTCGTTTTTATTCTGTAAATTCCCTGAATTAAGTTAAGTTAGTATATCATGCAGGATGGATGTTTTTAATATTCCTGGTTTCAAATTTACTGTACTTTACTACTTAAGTAGCAGGTTAAATTTATTTTACGTAAATATCATGTTCTTAAATATATCCCTATGCGTGGTAGATTACCACTACGGGTGTAACATTTGTGGTTGTTTTTATCCTATAAAGACAGCAAACGAGTATGCTGGTCACCTGTGCAGTGCCACCGTCCAAAAACGTCGATCAACAAACGCAAGTGATGGTTATTTCACGTGTTCATAACATTGAAAATCGCGATTGCATTTATAGAAACTTCGACAGATGTAAACATCTGCATAAAACTTGAAAACGTCAGTTTTCACAGTAAAAGAGCATATAAAACGCACGTGCGAATAAAAACTTTAAAGTGTTTACAAAATAGTAGCGCTTTACAAAATAGTAGTCCTATAATTGGTTGATCTCATCTTATCACAAGTGCAAAAATAACATAATTTAACTGTATACTCGTAATTATCCCTCATAAGAAATTCAGTGTAACAAAATACATACAGTTTATCCGCTATCGTCCGTTCTTTTACTAAATACTTCGTAAAATATTTCATGCGTCGCGGGCTAAATAAACTCTGCGATAAAATCAGCTTATTGAAGTGGAATAGTGTTTGTGGAGTATATTTTAAGGTTCCCTGCCAAAATGTTAGAAGAGATGACATACATTGTATTTTACGCTTATAATACTTCTAAAGGTTGGGAAGAAAATATGTTAGGTATAATTTGGTATTGTATGCGATCGGAAAAGTTTCGTTGTCAGTCCAGAGGCGACCTTGGCATGTCATAATGAGCGGTAAGAATTACTTGCTTACGGTTACTTCCCTACTTTAAAGAAATTTTTAAAATATTCAATATGCAGTTTAAGACCGTGTAAAGACGGCACAATTTTGTGTACAAATCAGCAACAAACACAATGCAAGACTAAATAGTTGTAATAAGTTGTAACCAAATAAAATGTAAGGTACCACCGTTATCACTTAGGGATATGAAAAATAGATAACAAATTATTATCAGACCTACCGATTGTACGTATAAAACTTCATCTAAATCGTTTAAGCCGTTTCGGAAGAGCATGGCAAGTAACACTGTGTCACGGAATTATATATATATATAAAGAAAGATTACTTTTTGTGTAACCAGGTGGCTGTTTGAACGGGTCATCTGCGGGCAAGCGTCGCATTGCAGAAAACATCGGGGCCCATATGACGGCGTCGTTTTTTGTTGACGACGCGAAGGACCCGCCTAATATATTGAACCGTGATGTATTGTTGGTGTGGAGTGTCGGCTCCACGTTTCTTGTGGCTGTCGCTCTTGTTATTATACTGAGGGTAAGTGTTTACTTCGTTCTTAAAGTACCAGTTTTTACCGCTTCTTCTCCATAGCGAACTTTTAGACGCATTAACTTTTTTCATCCAACCTTATTTTGAAAAAGGAATGTAAAGTAAAGAAAAGCAAGGTAGAAAAAGCAAGGAAGCAGTTTTGTAGAACTGACTTTTGATTTTCTTTTTTTAAATTTAAATAAATAACTGATATGAAAAAAATCATTTTACCAATTTATCGTAGAAAAGATTACAGGTTCAATGGGCAGGCAAATATAACTTCATTTATCTATGTTACAGCCTGAAGTTTTATTTATTCTCGCCCTTATTGTACTTAATTTATTAAGTTTATTGATTAGAACCCCGAAGCACATCATAGGTCTTGGGATGGATTACAGATGGGTTGCTATCCTGAGAACTAGGATTTTCGCCTGGTTTAAGTTTACTTTATTACTATGCCTCTACAACTTAAATATAATATTTTACACAGGGTGAAGAAAACAGTCGCGGTAACCTTCAGAGCGAACTATAACAATACTACCCCCAGACATCTTGCTTGCACTAATAACTTAATTTAGTTATATCTTAATCCTAATTATAATCTACTTGTGTTGATACAAATCAACTTTCTAACACAAACGTTTCTTACAGATAAGGTCAAAAAAACGCAAACAAGTGTCGCTGTACCCGAAAACAGTGTACTCGCAGCTCACCACTGTCGACGAGGACCTGGTGGCGCTGACGTCACCCGTCACCACTCTCAAGGTGACCAGCGAGAAAGAGAGGGAATCGGAGGAACCAACATAGCAATTTAAAAGTCAATACAATTAGATATATTTACACCGCAGACTGATATGTAGTTTCAATATTTTGTACATATTATAACGTAAATGTTTCCATGAGGCCGTAAATATTTTTGATTTTGGTTCGAGAGCATGTCCATCTGATGTTGAGTAACAGCGAGTGTTATATCGTTTGACTGTTTTTATACAACAATGCAGTAATTTAGTCGAAAATATTTGGGCATAGACATCAAAGAGCCATCATATACGATGAAACTTTAAGTTGTTATCAAATGTAACCCATATTGTATCCAATTACTTCTGTGAATTGGACTTTTAAAAAGCGATAAAATTTCAACGTGCTAAAAATGTCGATGAGAACAATAGTTCTCTTCAATATTTCCAGCAGATAGCACTAGATTATTGCTGTAATACGTGACGCAGAAATGTGCAATCTAGCCGGCTAGATTAAAATATAGTGGTAATATCCATAACAAAAAGATTGCAGCAATATTGCCACTTTAAGATTCGGCGCAGCTTATTATGTTACATCTCCATTATCTAATTTTGCTCGTGTGGTAATCCCAATTCTATCTATATAATATGTTATATATGTTACATTACCTTTACCGTATATGAGGCCCTGGTACTTATCAATTATTTTTTGACTAAACAGAAGTTGTAACAGACGCATTACTATTCGGACTAACCCTGAAGGCCTGGAATGGCGCATTATCTAGTATTATTTATTATTTTTGATTGGTATAACACCGGTCAAAATTGTAAAAATATGTAAGGCTTTGCTGCAACACTCATGTTAATAAATAAACAATTATTTACACGATGTGTGACCGCCATTTTAAAATGGCCGTCACATTTCGCGTGTAAAATATTTTATATATATAAAATATAAATAAGTTCCCCTGTTTTCTCCGTCACGATAAGGTTGTAGATTAGATAGAAATGCATTTAAATTTTTAAGTTTCTGTTTGAAGTTTGTGCACATTTTGTTTGCTGTAATCGACTATGATCGTTAATGTGATTGATGATGATGTGGTTTGGTGATGTATCGACTAGGGTTTGTGTATTTTGAAGTATTATTGTGTATTTTGGCTAAAATATCTTGAAACGGTGATATTCGTTAGCATTTTATTGCGGATAGCTTTTCAACCCGTGCAACCATAAAAATTAAACGTATAAATTTATTGTCAAGTTATTTTGTTGAAACGCTTGATGACAAAGCCTCTGATAGCTATTTCAAAACTGTCATTTTGACTACTCACATATATTTCGCTACTTTTGCAATCGAAAATCTTAGTCTAGTCTAAATCATCTACGGTCTAATTTAGGATAATTATATTGTGTCCCTCATTTAAATTATTTTGGTATATACAGGGTGTCCCAAAATTGAATGAACAGCAGGTTTTGGAAGGGTATGGATATTTTTTTTTGGAAAAAGTTTATATCTCAAAGACGACGTCGGTCTTTTTTTCAACCCTTTCTTTCATTACTGGCATACGCAGTACCGCAGCCTCCTGTTCACGGATTATCGTTGAATTTTGGGACATCCTGTAGGAAACTTACTTAAATCCAAGTCGGTACATCCCTAAACGATACCTTTAAGGAACCTAAGTTAACAATGTTTTATGACCAAGTAAATTTAGCGTTATGTTAAAATTGAAGCTCAGACTGTTCGATAGTTCCTCAGTCAATTCTTCTCTTGCATAATTAACTAGTCGAGGTCGTATTACTATGTTTATGAATAAAATGTTTTGTATAATTAATACACGGAAAGAAATCGTTAACAAAAACATGTTCCACCGAGTGCTGTGAAGCGAAAAGCGAGTACCCAGCGATATACATGCGACTATAACAAAGTAAGTAAAATGTGTAAATATTCGTAAATTGTATGTGATTTTGATAGGAAAACGTGGCAGACGATTACTTTTCACACAGATTACACTAAATAAAATTGAAAATTTGCATTGAAAAGATAATGTATTTAAAACGTTGTACGTTAAATAAACCTATCTGATTTAGAAAATGGTCATTTCACTAATTTTAAAGTGTGATTTGTTTTTAATTTCAAATAAGCACTACATTATGTTTTTAGTAATTCCTTATAAAATAATTATAATGGTATTTTAATTCTGTTACCGGTTACATACTTATTTATAACCTCAATTTCTTTGATAGGGTTGTTCTAGATTCGGTTATAGGCACACAAGGCATTAATTAAAATTTGTTTAATTATTTCTTAGGTAATTGCTATTTTGATCACATTTAAGGATAATGGAGTATAGGAAAATGTTAATTACCGCCTGCGTAATAATACATTTTAGGAACTTGTCACAAGCAGGCCGATTTCGGTATAGCGATATAATACTGAAAAAAAATCAGTCATGTCAAAACATTACAAAAATTTACCAACAGGTTTGATAAACTCATAAAGATATTGCAGTTGCTCTTAAAATTACCTTTATGTGAACTGCCCAGACTTCGGAGACTTCTTAGCACAGTAGAAAACATTTTTTAGCTCTTTGTAGGTACCTGCGTATCAAGTGCCACTCACTGCTACGTCGTTTAACTCACGTTTATATGATGTTTAAAAAAATCCAAGTTTATATTGATTATCGTCGCGTATGGTGTAGCGTCAAACCATCCGTCGAGCGACAATTCACATGAAAATGCATTTAATGTATTTTGCACGGATATATGTACATGTAATGTTACGCGACTAAAAACAATGTCGAACGGCGGTTAAACGACATCCTTCACTAAGAGCGCGTAAGATGTCGCGTAATGCCGAAGGTTCGGCTTTGACTCACTTGGTGTGCCCACAAACCAATTTCCAACCACGGTGCTTCAAACACTGAATTTTCAGTTCAGTACATTCTGCAGGTTTCTTATGAAAATTACGATGTGTGACACCAGAATCCGCTTTTTATTTAATTTATAGATATTTTATGACGTGAAATTAAGAGGGTCAATATTAATATTTTGTTTATAATTAATAAATTAACTGAGATTGATCGATTTTTTTTTATCAAAGCCGTACAAAATAGATGAAAAGTGTGTCTCTAATTAAAAAAGTAAATATTTTGACAGACTTTCAAAAAGAAGAAAAATATTTTGGTCTCATTAGGTCTAGGTAGACCTTTGTTGTAAATGTAGCTGTAATTATTTCCACCCAATAACGTCCCACTGCTGGGCATGGGTCACCATCGACCATGATGGCCAAATGCACATTGGATTTTACAGACAAGTTTTTTTATTTTATTTCTCTACTCTATCATTTTTCTATGAAGTTTCAAGATGATTTCCTTTACCGAACAGTCAGATAATTTTGAAACTCAGAGGTTACCAAGTTTTGAACCCTGTACTCCCGTGTAAGAACCGAAATCATAATCGCTACGCTGTCCCCACCTACCCCTAAGCTGTCTCATAAACCATAAACAATGTAAAAAATACAAAAAAAATGATAACTGCAATTACCTGTATTTCCTCCATTGCTCTATAATATGTACTTAGTGAGGCAACTTATGTTTTAATAGCATAACACGTTACGTGGCAAGAATACGCTCACAATTTTTGAAACTTAGTTATATATACCTAAGACCCGTTAACCTATTAATGTTAATAGTTAATGTTGCGTTAATATTATAATAATAATTATGTTCAGCCTAGTAGAAACTGCAATGACCAGTTTGAACTACCTATTATGGGACCCAATCTTGTTCCTTCTCTTTACAAAGCACTTGTAAATTTTACAACAATTTTACAGTTAAAATGTTCTTTGTAATGTGTATTTGAAGATCATATTGCATAGGCAAAATGAAGTAATTGGGAGCGCAAAATCACAAAATAATGTTGGAAATGTTTCGGACACTTGTAACATTTTGCCAGTATTAATCGCAGGCTCCTCCTGCGACCTATGTTATAAGTTTTATTTGCCGTTCTATGTATGTAGATCTCATTGTTATGTTAATTTTATAGTAGTATAGCGGAAATCTGCATAAATTGTTATTTGTTAGTTGTTGCGATTAACGCCTTGCGGACAGAGATGTGTACGGGCTCCTAAAATTAATTCTAACTCGAAGGGCAATGATTAATTATATTATACAATCACTATCCAATACGAAAATCGTATATTTTTTTCATAAAAATATATAAACTGGATACAATTTTATTCATCCCTTATTTTGCCTCCTTTAGTTGTGGAATTTTACTCCAAAATACATTTGTATAAAGTACATTGATTTAAAAAAAAAACATATTTTATACACTCATAACAATTAGTTCATAATAGTTTTTTGCAGGCAGCCTATTAACACAATATTATCATAGCAATATGATTATATTGGTAACTATATTGCTCATAATCATATTGGTAAAAATCGGTTGGTTCAAGTAATGAAATTAAATGAATATGAGTTATTATATTGTTTTATTGAATGTCTGTATTGTTTTATTAATACTAATCGTAAAGTTTACAAGTGCGTCTTTACTATAAACATAGTAAAATAATTGTAAGTATTCCTTTACGCCTTCAAGCTTAGAATAAAAAATAACATATCTATAATAATGTTTAGTTGTTTCTGTGTTGGAAATGTTGCATTAAGCATTCGGAACTCCGTGTATATATTATAAATCAATTACTACTGTAAACTGTAAAACGGCGTTGTGTAAATATGTAAATAGTTACAGTGTAAATATATTGATGGTTTTTATGACGGCATGAGTTGTTTTATTTGCATTGAACCCACAAAAATTCAGACAATGTAATAAAATTCTATCATTACATCACATTGGTTTCACAATGTTTCGTAAGGTCAAACTTAGATTGAATATGAGAATCTAATAAAAAAAATATTGTCAAAATATGTGATGATAGACGAAATGTTGGTAGTTGACGGTAGTTCATCAGTGGCCAATAAGGTTACTGCAGCCCATATGGACCTATAAAAAACAAGTAATTTTTAATATCTTACTTTGGCTTATAATATGAAGTAAGAAAATATACTTTAGATATCAAATTATTAGGAAACCTGAAAAAAATAAGCCAAAAATAATATACACAAAATTCTCAACCTAAAAATAATAAATAATATTAAAGCGTGCGTCTATAGGTATAATAAATTTAAATATAATATTTGAATATAGGCGCTTATCAGTATTATTAAATGAACTAGCTAACCCGCGCAAGGTCCTTTGGGTCACATAAGAGAGAGTGAGTCAAATTTTCCCCGTTTTTGAAACATTTTTCGTTGATACTCCGCTCATATTGGTCTTAGAGTGAGGATATATAATCGATCTTCCTCGATAAATGGGCTATCTAACACTGAAAGAATTTTTCAAATCGGACCAGTAGTTCCTGAGATTAGCGCGTTCAAGCAAACCAACAAACTCTTCAGCTTTATAATATTAGGATAGAATAAAATGCCGAAGATCTTCGTTTTTCGAAGAGGACGGATGGGCTCATACGTCGGCTATTCGCGTCGTATGGGTCCATCCGCCTTCAATGGGGCTTAAGATGGCCTGAGCCATCTCTTTCTAAAAGTGCAGCTAATCTAAGGGCACCTCCTGTGAGGTTCGGACCTCAGCGTAGACAAGCGGCGAAACTGGCAAAAGGGGCATTTCATATACAACATTATGAGGTAGCAAAAATTTCGGGTACTTAATTTTTGCCAAAAGCTAAATTATATGAGCTGAACATATAACTATTGCGTTATACTTATATTTTATTGCCTTTTAGGTATCACTGGCATAAGCAAAACACTATTAAAGTATAATATCCGTAATGTCATCGTTAAAAACAAAACAAAGATTCTTGCGTACTTACGCATCGTTGTACTTATACGAGTACTTCGTTGCCTTTTCGTATCATATCATTACATATAAAGGCAACTATTGTATCACATGACACACATCTTTAAAAGCGAAACGAAAATGGAATGTATTATTTAAATTCGAATGTTAATTTATTAAAGTCGTAACGAGTTCAATACATGCTCTGAATAAATATTTTTACAATATTTTATCTTGCAGTAAAATTTTTCGATGCCTTTATTTGCATGCAACTGGAAATGAAAGGGTATCTGTGGTCTTTATTCCTGAAGTGAACAAAAATACAATACCTTTCATCGATAAGAAATTAAAACAGTATAATCGGACTTTTAATGTTATATCGAAATAAATTGAAATACGTGCATGAGTGTGAAATAAGCTGCTTTTCGGGGTATTCCCAGGATGCCCCCACACATAGCCCCTATACTATGTGTGGGGGCATTCTTCAAAAAGGTGCGAAAAGAGCTCTACTTTAAACCCTGATAATGAATTGGTGACCCTTGCAAATGTCTGACTGACGATGTCCACTTACCATTTGTTGGCCCGTCTTACCGTTCGGCTGAGACATAAGATAAAACTGGGTACTTATTTTATTAAAATAATCAATATTTCCAATTATTATGTTATCTTATATGTTTTTTTTGATTGGAATGTGAACGAGAATTTAGTCCACATGATGGCCACTGTCTGTCAAATCTATCGCGATTCCATTTAAAATACTGTTATTTTATTAACTTTCGTTTTAAGAAAACATACTTGAATGATTATATTTACACTTGAGGCCAACATCTTAGTCCTCAGGAGTAGCATGTGGCGGACTTCATGCTTGTTTGCCATTTTTTATAACAAACAGGGGTACTAAAAATGAATAAATAGTAATTTTGCCACTCAAAAAAATTATTTAAAGTCTAATGCGAAAGTTTTTCAAAAAAAAATTCCATTATAAAAAAAAAAAAATTTTTAAGAAGTAATTAAAGTACGGTAATTAAATTTTTTGTCAAAGTTCTCGTGAAATTGAAAAATTGTAATTAATTTTTGGCTTCTCTTTAATTGTTTTTTTTTTATGAAAAATGTGAAAAATTAATTTCGAATTCCTTTGTCTTTAGTAACAATTTTTGAGTGAACTCAAATAACAAACGTCAGATGTCTGCTCTAAAAGAGTTTTTTGTAAATATTTTTTTATATGGTTTGTTATTATAAAATGTAAATCCATCAATTTTCAAAGTAGGTATGGTTATTATTTAACTACGAAACAACACAAGAAATTGTTAGTCAGATTATTATTAAGATAAAAAATAAATGTATATTTATTTGTATTATTGTTTTGTGTTACCGCGAATAATATGGCTTCGATATGGCAAACGAGCATACAGTCCACTTGATTGTAAGTGATCACTGCCGTACATCAGTAATCATCCCCAAGTACTATTAAATCACACCTAAGTTTGATCACAGTTGCGTTGCTACCCTTGAAAGAATAAGATGTTCGCTTCCTGTATAAGTATAGCCGGCAACCACGCTTCTCTAAACCGAAACATTAGAATTGCTTCACGGAGGTACCACCGCCACCCTCCTAATCCATGTGGGTGGTGGTGGTACCTCCCCGCGAGATCTAAACGAGTTCTGCCACCTGGCAATATACCATATATTATAAATAAGTACATATTTTAATACAAAAAAAATATTTAATGTTTATCCTTTACAGAGCATCATGTATTTCGTTATGAAAAAATGCGCGAAACTTCATAATATAGATCTTATAAATGCTTATATTTAACTAATATCACATTCAATAACGTTGTAGCTACATTTTTTCTTCAGACGATAGGTTCTTAAATACCTATATATCTTCATACACAGTAAGAAAATATCCTCACATTTAGAAGTTGCAGATTTATGATACATCTGTGGATAAAGCTCAAACTAATTCGCATAGTAAGTGTTTACTATCCTCCGCACATGTCATTGTCACTAACTTGGAACCCTCATTTCAGCAGTTCTCACTTAGTCATCATCAGCGATATTGTTAGGAGCGAGGAGTTTGACTTCATAATAGGCATGTAGGTTTGTTTGTCTGACCTATTATTTGGATATTTAGGTACGGTGGGCCAAGAAAGTGGTGTACTAGTTTAGATTTAGTTTCCTAGTCATTAAACATTACATCAAAGTTCAAAATTGAAAAC
>DWNR01001304.1:0-15505 GCA_018250455.1 Polygonus leo
ATATACCACTTGGCACCGACATCAAAATTTTAAATTATTTTATACTTTTTAGTGCATTTTGAAGTCGGTTTTATTTTCGTTTAAAAAATTTTATATCGTCTTAAAGTAGTAAAGTGATGGTAAATGGTCACTGCCGCCTATAGACATTAGTGATCATGCCCGAGTAAGATTGAATCGTAATTAAGGTTGACTATGCGTTGCTACCCTTGAGGACTAAGGTGTTCGCCTCGTGTTTAAGTATAGACAGCAACCACGCCTCTCCAAACCGAAATACAATTAATTGCTTGACGGAGGATTATGAGGGTAGCGGTGGTACCTCCCAGTCGAACTGCATGAGTTCTACCACCTGGCATTCTTAATTGTCTATAATAAATAAACTGCCGGTTTTAACTCAGTTCTTCTGTAAAATAATTAATTTAAGATTTCTTAAAATCGATAAAAAAAGATGTTGTACCAAAAATGAGACAATCCCAGTGCTGGGCAATCCTGTGGTCTTTGTCAGAATTACGAGAATTTAGGATTTAGTCCACCAAAGTAATCAAGTACGACGTGGTAGATTTTAGTTTGAGATTAATTTAAACAAAATATAGAGAATATTTTCCTTTACCGCAAACTAAAATTAATTTCTGAAACATTTATCATTAAGATAAAGTTGGTTGGTGAAGATGAGAAAACATCTTACAATATTACCAATATATGAGATGTGAGAAACTAGCCTACTATGTATTTATAATAATTATAGAGCGCTGATGTCTTTGGCAATTATGTTTAGAATTCTTTGAAAAAGATTTTGCTACCAAAATTATATCTATGGCATGGTTTATGAGTTACAATTGAAATGTTGATTATTGCTGATTAAGCATACATAACAACGCGCACCGGGTACAGCTAGTTAAATATAAAAGTTATCTCATAATTGCTTATAACTGCACAGGCTAAAAGGAAATATAACCAAACACATTCCCCATTGAACCTTCGAAATAAGAAGGAAAGATAGATGAATGGAAATATTTAAAGACACGCGAAGAATAGCGAATTTATGGGGTCATATATCAATATCCCCCTGTATCGCTAGAGAGGGGAGGGTGGTGAGTTATGGTCGCGTGTCGTGTCGTCCCCGTGTCTTATCCGTGTCGTGCGCATAACGTAACGTATTACCTGACGGTATGATATTAAATAAATTTATAAGTTCTCACGTGTGAATAAGTAAGCTTATTAAATGTTATGTTAATAGTAGAGAATTTATTATTCAAAGGTATGTGACGTCACGTAAAATACCTTTTATTTACAAATACCTTTTATTACAAACAAAACTAATTTATTTAAAGTTGATTCATTTGAAACATTTTTTGAATGTCGAAAATACTAGTACCGCTTGAAGTTTAAAATATTAACAATAATCTCTAGTTACAACAAAATTACAATTTTAATATAGTATCTGGGTTAAATAAATACATAATAAGACCCAAGGATACATAGTACTATAGCCACTACAGCAACAAACACTAAAAAATATTAAAAATATAAAAACAAAAACGGTCCCTATACGAAAACCAATACTACAGCTTTCTTATAAACCATAATGGGTACAGACTTGATATTTTCATAGAAAATGTAGTACTCTACAAGAATCCGTATCCGAAAGGTCAGATTAACCCCCACCATCACAACTTACGTTTGCATGTAGCATGTGTAAGTGTATGGTAACTCAAAGACACTCGTATGTCGACTGCGGACCGATGCTGATGGGTCAAAAACGTTGATGAATATGTAGCAGGCCACGTAATTCCGCCATCAACGGAAACGCCGGCGGCACGCCGGAGGCCCTGACGACACTCCTAGTGATTATTTAACAACCGAATTTGAACGCTATGGCATGCAGGTTGTCAGGATTATCGGTTGTCATTCCGACTGGACAAATTCAAATGACAATATAACACTAGATGCTTTCGGGATACTTCACGAGATTTACAGAGTCTCTGTAAGCACAATATAATTACACTACCTATTAGAAAAACACGCGTCGCAGAAACGCGGCGATATCATCGCTTGCACGCGACGTTGTCGCTGCGTTGTCGTCGGAGGTTCGCACACAAAACGCCAATGGATTCTTGAGATTTTACTGACTTTTCGGCACAATAAAAAAACCAATGTGCAAGCAACTCCTTCATTATAATTTTATGATCAGTATTCTAGCAAAATCTTCACACTATGAGAAGACACCCGTGCTCCACAGTGGGACAATAATGGATTGTGATCATGGTGATGATGAGTCTAGCAATCATTATATCGATACATCGCGTTAGATTGATAATGACAACGAGACATGGCGCTAAATAGAGAGTCAATCGTTATCTCTATGTAACGATAGTCGCTCTTAGGAAGTTTCATCCTGCAGTATATATTGCTGCAATAAAATATACGAACGTAATAACACATATAGTCAGCAATTGAATGCGCGGTAACGATGCGGCGGTCCTCGTTATTGTAATGACGATCGACGCAAGTATTGTTGTTGCACATGACGAGTCGACTCGCCACGTACACATGAGATCGCGCGTGGTCTGAGTTTGTGATTTACGAGCGAACCCATGCGGCTTTGTTCATCATTCTTAATATTGCATAGGATTTAATTTTACAAATATAATGCAGTATCATTGCATATAATATAACTTTACAATTTATCATTATTTAAGCAAACACATTTTGATAGAGTTGACGAAATTTAATATTTCAGGTGTAATCGTAAAAAGATCTTTCAGTATATTCTATATGAGTCGATTGAAAATAGTAAAAGGCCAAATTTTGAAAACGTTCTACCTGATCTCTCTCTGTTGGATCTGATCAATAGTCCAGCTAAATCTGTCTTATTACGAGAGGATATCCGTCCCCAGTAATGTGACAGTTATGGCTTATAATGATGATGAGCTAAACTATCATTATATCAAAACACCGCGTTAGAGCAATTGTTAGATCGAGACACGGCGATAGAGCAATCATTACATAAAGAGCAGTTACTCAATCTCGATAATACTCAAGCTACAGCGTAAATATTGCTGCAATAAAATGTACGAACGAAATAACAGATATAGTCAGTAATTGAATGCGCGGTAACGATGCGGTGGTCTCGTTATTGTAATGACGATCGACGCAAGTATTGTTGTTGCACATGACGAGTCGGCACGTGCACATGAGATCGCGCGTGGTCTGAGTTTGTGATTTACGAACAAATTCACGCGATTGCTTGCGTGTAAAAAGGAATTCAAGTAATTCAAGTAACATTTCAATATCCAAAAAACGATTGATACGTTTAACTTTGAATATCACGTACAAGCCTTCTTACATATTTTTAATTTAATAACTGAAAAAAATACGAAGTTTCGCACAAACCGGCATTACCTGTTTTACTCCATTAGAGGAGGACTTTACATAAATCCTAATAATATTTTATTAAATTCCCTATTTTATTAAATATTAATACTTTAAAAATGTTAAAACCTTTGTTCAACCACAAACATTCTTAAGTTTCAACCAATAATATTGCATTTGGAAGTGATTGTTAAAAAAAGTAACCAAAAAAATATACCTCAATTTGGTAATAACTAGATACCTGAATTATTAATCTGTTTATGCCTTTCTAAATTGTACAAAAAAAATATTTTTTTTTTCTATTTATTTACTTGATACGACAAGGATTTGGGGTAATAGGCAAACATTTTAATGGGCATTAAGTACTAAGTAGTAGGTTTTGAAATATCATTAACATTAGCTAAATCATTATGAAATATCTGAATAATAATTATTAACTCTAACTCAATTCTAACATTTTCTCGTGACGTCTATTCTAAAATCGACTAAATCTTCAGTAAATGAGCCGTAGAAAAAGTCAGAACCTTGTTCGAATGAAATATAACATTTCATCAAACATTGGGCTCGACCTTGCCCCACTTCCGACCCATTCAGCCGAGTGTACTCGAGCGGGATTTTTAAATGCTTTGATGCTATAAATGCATAACAAAGTGTGCTTTTCATGGTAATGAAGTGGCTAACGAGCTGGCTGCCTGTTTCAGCTGAATGTTAACAAGTGCGTAATGGTTTTATTAACAATAAGCATACCAGCAATTCTAAACATATCTTTATCATTTTTAGCCGACCGATATATATATATTTATGTTGAATTAAATACTACGATGGGTCAAGTGTGGGTCGGACTCGCGATGAAGTGTTCCGTACCTTACGGATGGCGATTTTGAAAAATGTTGTGGGTGAAATATCTTTTGTGAAATATATGAAAGACATTATCAAATAATGTTTTTGAGCTTTTACTTTCAAGCCATTCAGCCGGAGTGTACTCTAGTAGGATTTTTAGTCTATCATCTATCCTTCTTTGAGCTAACTTCAAAGGAGTTTGGATGTATCTGTATGTTTCTTTATGTATCTTAAAGAAAAAAAGACAAAAACCGATAGGGACGCGTTAAAAATCCTTTTACCAATATTCTATCCTGAGTCCTGAAATTTAAAATTGTGAATTTTTAACCGTAATTTCTGAGATTAACCGAGTTAAACAGTCTGGAGAACTTTCCATTTCTTTTAATCATGATTCTCTTAACTATTCTTATTCTTATTTCTTATAATCTATTTATTGAATTCTACTTTCTTTTACCAGGTAGTAGAACTCGTGTAGTTCGACCGGGGAGGCATCACCGCCACCCTCATAATCTTCCATGTAGCAATTGTATTTCAGTTTGGAGAGGCATAGTCGCCGGCTATACGTATACACGAAGTGAATATTTAGGCCTCAGTAGTAGCACCTTTGATCAAAATAAGGTATGATTCTATCGCATTCGGGAATAATTACTGATGTTCAAAGGTGACAGAGACCATTTACCATCACGTGGACTGCAAACTCGTTTGCTACCTTTATACGATAAAATGTTTACATAACTGATATGCCTTAAGTGCATAGTTAGTTACAAATGTATAGTTTTTAGTCTCCCATTTCCAAATGGATGGTCTGTCCGTTTGTCACAAAGTTGTATATCTTGAAACTAAAATCTCTTAGACGCTTGGCGAAAAATAATAAAAATACAAAATAAATGTTTTATTAACTTCTACATGACGTTGATAATATAGTATTGTTATGCCTTTTATTAAGTGATTGAATTACAAACTAAATATTCCATCTGTTAATAAACTATTCATAGACTAACAACCTTTCAGTCTTGAATATTCCATCGTGTATGATCCGACTCACACTAGACCTTCTTATATAGTAATATCCGTAGCAGTATAACTACCGTTGTTATTATTATAGCTATGATCATAATATTGAACATGGATAATTTGAGTTACATTTTTTCCCAAACACACCTAAAAATAAAAAACCAAAACAGGGGCAAGACGTAGGGGCAAGAATATAAATAGAACAGTCCCACAATTTTTGTATAATTGTGATTGCCCCAAAACTGTACAATTAAGACGTGTTTACCGCCGACCTTGCTCCACATCCGACCATTTCGTGTGAAGAGAGCTTAACGAGGGACTCCCCACATGCGAAAGCGCTTAATGTGTCATTTCGGTCGGATTCTGTACTGCGCCGATAATTATTTCACTTTGTCTCATTTAACTTTCGACGTTCGTGTTTACAGCGTTAAATATTGCATTGAAAAACGGGACCGTATGATGAAACTTTGCTGTCCGTCATAGGGCTGTATATTCTGAACCGTAATAGGAAGACACTGTTGACACAAATTTTCAGTAAAATTATGACTATTTACAGAAAAATAAAATTTGAATCCAAACAATTAAAAAATGTAAAAGTGGGTACAAAACATGAGGGTTCGCCGTAAAATAAATTGATGTTTTCGGCGTTTTTTCTAGAACTACGTAAAAAACTACTTCCACGTTCCAATTGGCCTTAACACCATTGTTTTATACAATTACACTCGACCGATTATTTAATATTTACTTTATTTTGTCAGAATGAGAAAGATGTATTGTTTTTTTATACATATTTATTATTACAACGCTCTACTCATGGTTCTAAAGAAAGAAATGATTCCGACAAATATTAAGAAATATTTATTTTGTATTGACATACTTAAAATATTTGTTTTTCATACAACGTAATCCTTTTCAACGTAGCACTGAGCACTGGGTCACATCGCCGCAGCCTTGCCCCGTTTTCGGGTCATTCGCTCCAAATCTCTTCTTTCAAATCGGCTCATGCATTCAGCCCGTCAACTACGGATTATGAAGTGATTTGACGCACAACTTTTATTTTTGCTCTGCCAATGTCAGTGGCATTTTACTGAGGTCATAATTATTACGTCAATTCTCCAGATTTATAAGCAAGCGTATAAAGGTTGTGAATAAAATGTTTATACTGGTTTTTATCGTTCCATACTTAAAACATGCTGAGATGACCATGTCTATACGTCCATCTATCACAGGGTTTATATCTTGAATGGTTCTGTAAATACTTTTATACTAAACTGTATGACGCTATTATAACACATTATTAAAGTAACAATCGAAGTTCATATCTAAACATAATTTATTATATATGTACTTTAGTACAACGCTATTTAAGAATTCAACTTTACTTTCTAAGTTGGGTGCAACGCCATCTATTGGCAGCTTGGCAAATTATTTACCAATGCTTTAATTAATTTTCAACAGCCATGTAAAATGTGAGTTGGAACCTGTGTACGGTTCGCCATCAATGGTACAAATGCCACATCCTCTGCTATGTAGCAGTTGTTTTTAAGCGATTTGCGTTTCAATAATGACGGTCACAAAACCTACGGTCTCAGTTAAAATATGTCGAATTAATGTGAAAAGTGAACATGATTATTCTGTACATTGATTCTGAATGAAAGTATACTGTAATCGTTTTATTTTGCGAATGTTAATGAGTTTTCGCTATTAACGATATTGCGTCCTCACAATTACGCGGGAGCTCCGCCATGATTAATTCTCCGTGTATGTGTATATGAAGTTTTTTCTTTTATGTCAGCAAAATAGCAAATAAATGTGCAGTTCACCTGATCGTAACGAATCAGCGTATTTTAAACGATATCGATAAAAAATTTAAATCAAGTGTGAGAGGTCGAGGACAAGTCTACTTTTTTATTGTAAAAAGGTAGCAAACGAGTATGTAGCCCACCTGACGGTAAGTAGTCCCGATAGCCCAAGGACATTAGCAATCATTCCCAAATACGATGGATTCGTACTTGAAGTTAACCACCCTACTCATTTGAACTAAAATGAAACGAGACTAACCTCGTGTGTACGTATAGTCGGCAATCGCATCACTTCAGAATATATTGATAATATTGGCAGTGTTCTTTAACCTTCAAAAAGTGCAATATTGGCATTGCAATCAAGAAGTGCACTTGGTCGCTTGCACGCGGCGCTCGGGGCTCGGCCGCTTCGGTGGACCAGAAGTGGGGCGAGACCGACCAGCGCTCACTTAGCTTTTGTTTTCTTCAAATGAATTTATCGTAGTTGGTGCATATTTGGATATACGTATTATTTGATACCATGGGTGGCAGTGACCTCTTACCATGAAATGGACTGCATGCTTTTTTTAAAATTGTATATAAGTAGCAAAAGAACATGCAGTTCACTTGATCTTAAGTAGCCACTGCCACCCATGTACATTAGTAATCATTCCCAAGTATGATTTAATCGTACCTAGGAAAACACCCTACCCATGACAACTAAGATAAGAGGAGACGAACCTTCGTGTGTAAGTAAAGCCGGCAGGCACGCCTCTTCAGAATAAATCGTAAATATTGGCAGTGTTCCTCAACCTTCAAAAAGTGCAATATTGGCATTGCAATCAAGAAGTGCACTTGGTCGCTTGCACGCAGCGCTCGGGTCTTGGCCGCTTCGGTGGACCAGAAGTGGGGCGAGGCCGACCAGCGCTCACTTAGCTTTTGTTTCTTCAAATAACTTAATCGTAGTTGGCTTTACATATTAGGTGGGCAGTGATCACCTACCTACCGTAAGCTGGACTCCATGCTCGTTTGCTACCTTTAACCGATAGATAATGTATAGACGTAGTAAATTAGAGTGCAGTCCAGGATCGGAGCGCAAGATCTAATGATCCCCGGTTACGAATACTTGTAATTAACGCCAGATTAAACTGATACCACATTTAGGAACGATCAAGCTTGCGTAAGAATTATGAGTAGGACCGGTAATTATATCTCTGAATGATTTGTGATTTTAATGATACTTAGTAACTCGTTTTTCTACATAAATAATCTACACTTTATGATTATCTTTATAATACACGTACTTAGATAGTATAATATATATTTCAAATCAATATAAATACTATTTCAGACAAACAATATCTATATAAAAACAAAGTAATATTTTTTTTGTTTCCAGTTTAATTTTCATCCACACTTCACAAGTGACTACTCTCAACTATACATGCTCTAAAACACCCTAGAATGTTTTCAGAAAGGTTTGTCAGGGCAGACTACATAATCATTAAAGAAATATAACTAAAAATTGCAAATTTCTTCGCGAATTATTTACGAGTGACGGTCTAATCCAGTTAGTCTTAGCCGCTTTGTTCGCGATCCCGACGCCTACAATGAAACGAAAGCGTTCAGGAAATTATTAAGTATTTTTTGCGGCACGAAACAAAACATTTTTTCTTAGACGACAAATTTTTCTTTTTAACAATTCACGCCAATATTTCTACAAAGAATGATATTGTTTGCGATACCTTTTACTGAGAACTGTTTGTCGTTAAATATAATGAGTAACGTATTTCAAACGTAAAATATTGTAGTCCTTGACTTTGTGTTATGATGAAATGTTTACTAGCACTTGTGGTCTGAATATTTATACGTCCATTTCTAGAAACGAGGGGATATTTTGTATAATAATATGATACTTTAATGGTTGGGATGTTGGTTTCATACACTGGAGATCTGGGATTAAAATCTGATCGACTTTTGAAATGACAAAATGATTATAAATTAATTGTCGCTTTTTATACGGTAAAAAAAAATAACATGAAACTGAGATTTTAACAAAAAATAATAATAAGGAATAATTCGGGACGAAGTAGACGGAGGACCTAAATGGTAGACAAATTAAACGTATAATTGGAAATTCCGAAAGTCAACTGAAGTACTTGCACTTGAATTTCATCGAAATAAACGCGGCAGTTCTGAAATGATCATCTCCTACATAAGCCGACAACGACATTTATCAAGCCAAAATCCCAAATTGCTCACTAACAACTAATACGCGGTGAAATGATGTATTGAAATGTCAAGATTGTCTTAACAATACCAATTCGCACCTGGCCTGCGCGATGGACTATGTTCTAAGTCCCTCTCACTGTGTGGACAATAATGGGTTATTGGACGAATTGGGTTCTACCATAAGGAAAGTTAAGTTAAGGTATGTTCACTAATAAACATGTTAATCTTACGTGACCCGGACACCGTGACGTGTCCCGTCGCTGCCGGGACAATTACCGTGCGTTATTGGAGCGGGTCGGCTGGGTGGGAACTGCTCGACTGGAAGCCGGCAATTTGGGAGCCCATGTGGAATATTGTTATAGCGCAAATGATTAAATATGTAACACTTTGTACACTCATACCCCTACACTAGGATGACTCGTGGGTGCTATAGACACATATTTAACAAATACACCAACGCTCAGATCCAAAACAGAAATTCCTAATTCATATTTAATTTTTTTTGTCTGGCCAACCCAGGGCCCTCTGCACTTGATATCAGCATTGCGACCTTTACGCCACGCGGGTTATCAATTTGTTGATCACCACTTGGTTATTAAAAATCTTAAAATTAAAGACAGTATTATTCAGAGTGTTAATTAAATAGTGTCATGTCATACACAAACGGTGCATTACAATTCATATAAAAACTCAGTCGCAAGTGCAAAACATTGTTATATAAATAGTTGCAGCTTGTAAACGACAGTTGCAACTAAATTTCACGTGCTATCTGAGCAATGGCACATGTTCTGGATTGGGTGGCTAGATAGAACTTCATCTCTTGGACATTTTTGACATTGGATAGAGGTTAAAGTCAAATTATTGGATGAACGATACATACTTATTTACAAAAGAAATAGGTAAAAAATTGATTTATCGTTTATATTGTTTAAAGAAATTAGGAAAATAATTGACTCATATAGAAAACTGTGTAATGAATGCGACATAATAGTTTCAGTACTTGGTAGAATACATCCCACGATTCAGTGTCATTGCTGTTTACAATTCCGGGACAATAAAGTGTAACTAATGGACATGACGGTGACATGATGAAAAATTCCATGATGTTCCAGGCGTTACTTTGCGGAATTTCGTGTTAACAGACCCGGAATTTTAAACTGATTAAATTACTTGGCAACTAACCGAGTCGATATTTTATGAGATCGACATACCGACCGACCGTTGTAGAGTCAACACACCATGATGCTATATTGTGGACCGAAACAAGTGTTTGAAATAAGAATTAAACGTTCTTCTTCTTCATAACGATACTCTTTTGAAACGGTAGTAGACTTTTATCGTTCCAAAAGAGTCTTATGGATCTACTTTGAGTAAAATATTTTGATCTTGAATAGACTATAAAATTCCGGGGCTGTCCTGTATTCCCGCACATCTGGACACCCGGCCCCTGGAGCGCTGCGAGCGTGCGCGGGACAATTAACGCCTGCGTTATTGGAGCGAGAGGCTCTGCGCTGTAATTTCATAGACCTCCGTAAACTCGATTCGATTCCACGAGCGCTACGTTATGTGTAGATAGTCCTTGTTGTTTTATGTAGATTGTTTTCCATGGCAAAAGAAAAAAATAGACATTTTTGTAGTATTATTCGTATAAGTAAAATTTAAAATTTTACATAATATTAAGAAAATCGGAAAACCTTACCTCAAGAGAGTCACATACGCACTATCAGGAAGCACCGCCACCCTCATAATCCTCCGTGAAGCAATATATTGTGTTTCGGTATGGGGAGGCGTGGTTGCCGGCTATACTTAAACACGAGGCGAACATCTTAGTCCTCAGGGGTAGCAACGCATCTGTGATCAAACTTAGGTATGACTCAATCGTACTTGAGGATGATTACTGATGTCCATGGGCGGCAGAGGCCACTTACCATCAGGTGGACTGCATGCTCGTAGCAAAGGTAACAACTCGGAGTAAAGGTTACACAATAAAAACCTTTACACAATAAAAAAAAAACTTGAGTCAAATATCTTAGTCCTCACAGGTAGCAATGCATTTGTGATCAACCTTAAGAATTAATTAATTATACTTGGACTTAATTACAAACACATCCTTACACAGCAGTAACTACTAACGATCCTAACGTTATGCGAAAAAATAGTTTTAAAAATTATGAGTTATTCACTAACGATTTTTTTTTTGTTGTTTTTACCTGAAAATACGACATTAAGTTTGTGAAGCATGAGAATGCACTTTACATTGTAATTCCGTTATGTAAAATGCATGCTTCATGCATGAAAGAGAATACATTTTTAATTAAAAACACTACCCCAAAAAATTTAAAGTAATAAATATTGTAACACTGGAACTGTTTTATTGTGTCCCAATCAATTTTATTTGTAAACAAATCGCTTCAATACTTGATAGAAACAATTCAAACATAAGAAAATTTACATTTCTGTTATAACTTATCATGTATTTTCTTTTTTCAGGTAATACCAGCATCCATTCATTTGAGTAAGTGTTCGCAACTCGCTGTAAACTAGAACCCTACTTAACTCACGAATATTTACTTTCGCTTTGCGTTCAGTGGCCGGCTTCAACCAATTATGTTCTACTGTGGAGTCTTTCTTTGTTAGTCGTGAATCTGGAGCAGATTCTACCTGTACTGCAGTGCGGCTTCGTGTGGAATAGAGGTCACTAAATCTATCATTTAATGAAGAATAAATTATTAGCACAACTCTTTATTAGGCCATTACTGGGTCATAGTCTACCACAGAAGCCAGATAGTAATTCGTAGACATCCTCTTTTTTTTTAAATGTCACAGACGTTTATATACTCCATTTTTATAACCAAAATTTAAGTGATTACAATTTCTACTACATATATAATCTTAAAAAATTAGCATAATTTTTCAACCTCGTAGAAGAGGCTGAAAAAGAATAATAAAAATTTAGGTCATCGTACACGCCGCTAACTGAGTGCGAATTGTACACCCTTGAGATTTATAATATTTTAAGTGTGTTGATTTCCTCATCCAATTTTCCACCAAAAAAAAATGTAATTTAATATACCTGTTTATAAAAATCAAAACTACGTAACTGGGATCTGAACCGAGAGTGGGAGGTCAAATTACCCATCAGGTATCACTATTTTGTCTTATTACTTGCTAGCTTAATACACAAATAGACCATAAACGAGAGAGCCATGACAAGTAAGGTTATTTTGAAGCGATAATAGCTCCGCGGTGGCTCGTGAACTAATTGTGTCCATTACACGACGCGCGGCCTCACTGTCCGACTATTTACTTTAACTGCCCATTCCGCCGCTCTTGTGTTATTTATGCTCCAGTGCATTTCTTTAGCTCTTTCCCCCAAATAAAGTTTCATGGCGGAACTTTTATAGCGCCAGCTAACAAGCTAACCCTGCTTACGGCACCTCCATCGCGTATGTGCAGAACTTTTCTCTTTTGTTGTAAGTATTCTCATAATAGTAGTCATGTAGTGTAAAAGTATATATTATCAGTAAACTGTACATACATTGTTGAGATCATCATAAAAATAAAAGAGAATTATCAGTTTTATAAAATCGTGTTCAGCATTACTTTCGAAAAGAATGTGTTTCTTAAAGTACTGCAATTTAGATAATTTAGATATTTTGCTATAAAATATTATTAATTAATATATTATTATAATAGGTACATTATTTTGCTACATCTAAATATTTCATGTAAATAAATAGTTTTCTTTCTACCTCCTCTAACATGACTAAATATACTCTCCATCAATCATAAAATAAATTTGTTACGAGAAATACGTCAGCCCTGAAAATATTATTTACTTTAGCAAGTTTGACGTATGTGAAGAGCTCGTACAAGTTTTAATAATATTGACTTTACCATTCATGGAAACGATAACATCATCTTCGCATATTACTTAAGCAAAACACGAAAGTTAAGCGTACGATAAGCGCGGGAATTTTATCGTAAAACCTGACGACGTCACCCACACCTGCGAGTAGGGTTGCCACATTTAAAACTTAATTTTCCCGGACGTTTCGTTAGGTTTACTTACTACAGCTCTAGAAAGAATGACATTATATATGTATTTTGAAGTTCACGCAACCCCAAATACGATTGAATCGTACTTAAGGTTGACAAAAGATATGTTGCTACCCCAGAGAAATAAGATTAACGCCTCGTGTGTCTAAAATGCCTCTCAATAATCATAACGCCGCAATTGCTTTATAGGGGATTATGAGGGTGTTATTGGTACGTCTTCGGTCAAATACATGAGTTCTACCTGGCAGTATTTTTATTTTGCATGAGAATTAGTTATTTTAGTACCTAGCTTCTCAAAAGGTATTGTTGTAGTATTTTATTACATAAAATAATCCTGCCCTATATCTATAGCCTTATATGCCTGGCCATGTGTGTCCATCATTTCTAATTGATCGTTTGAATCGTGAATGCGTGAAATAATAACAACATAAAACTTCACTCAAATTATATTATTACTTCATGATAGTATTATGACAATATATTTATTTTATAAATTGCCCATATTATCATTAGGCAGCAAAGATATATTAATTAAATGACCTAAGTTATAACACATTTATCATTATTACAATAACAAAAAAATAAAGTAATTGAATTATTATTAATAGTATTACTTATCTTACCAATTAGTGATATGATGTCATAAACCTTACTTTAGGATAACTGGTATTAAGGAATTCAAAACTGTTACAGGCCAAAAATTCCGGGACATTCCCTGTTTCCCGAGACATGTGGCGACCCGGCGAGCACGCGTCACGGAAATATACTGTAAAAGTTTTTATCAAAGTGCATATTTGAGCGCCGACTCGACTTGCCGCTCACCGTTTGAACGAAACCTTTAAAATATTCCGCGAAACGAGTGTGCTTTTACAGTAATTTCCGTCGTCACAAATGATCAAAGCCCGCTTGGCAAATTGTTTGATGAAACATCCTTTTGATGTCCATCCGCGTCTAAATTCATTACGGTGGAAGGAAGGTCAGCGCGCAACGCGGACAATCTAATCTATCTGTACATCGCATACTCATAGCCTACCAACTAACGGATATTAAACCTTTATTTCTTTATATTTTTTTATTAAATATCGCCCTGGATTAAAATGCCCTGAGACATGAAAGAGGGGATCTCATTGTCACGATCTTTCTTCACAATAAAGTTATTGTTATCGCATAAATTATCAAGTAATTTTGGTTTACCCTTATACACGAGGCGAATATCTTAGTCCTAAGGGGTAGCAACTCATCTGTGATCAAACTTAGGTATAATTTAATTGTGTTTGGGGATGATTATTAATGTCCATGGGCGACAGCGAACACTTACCAACCATTGGACATGTAGTCCATTTACTTTTATGGTATAAATGTAGCTCGTTTGCTACATTTATACCATAAAAGAACAATAAATAAACCTTTAATGATTTGCAATAAATAAAGCAGCGTCTATCGAGACATCACTGTGCCATTATGCCAATTTTTTATAACTACTAATGCGTTAAGAACATTTTGGACCTAATTGCCTCAAACTTTTAAGCATTTACTTGATTAAGCTTGTTATATTTACTGCAACAACAGATAACATTTAAGAGAATATGTGGGAGAGAGTGTACAACAATTACGTATCTCGGTACACAAAGTACACACAGTGTAAAGTGTAAACTCACTCATTTTATGCACAAAAGAACTTCGTATTGTTATATTTTGCAGTATTGATATTGTGCAAATTTCTCTCCATAAAAGTCGAGTCTGTTGTATGTTTCAAAGTATCATTGATGGCAGCGCGACTGTCGTAAACATTGGAAGCTGCAGTGGCACTGCACCTGCACGTAAACACTGTCCTCGCATAAAGCAATACTTTTATATTCTCAGATAGTTCTTGCATGATAAAATGCCGTCAAGTGTCGTCTCTATGAAGGCACTAGCCGATCTTGTAAACAGGTCTGGACAAGCTATTTTCCACATATAATATATTCAGAGACCACTTATGTTTATCTCAGACGTTTTCACGTTCTATAAATATTTATAGCACATTTTTGTGAAAGAAGTAGATATTTTAAATTTTGCGCCAACTGTAATGTCGCTCTTAATCTACCCGGTACAGATTATTTAATGCTCTTGGAAACATTTCAGACAATTTGCCAGGTGGTAGAACTCATGTAGTTCGACCGGGGAGATACCACCGCCACCCTCATAATCCTCTGTGAAGCAATTTATTG
>DWNR01001305.1:0-15502 GCA_018250455.1 Polygonus leo
AAACGTTTGACCGTGATTACGCCTGATGGAAAGCAGAAATACGATCTAAAAGGAGACAAGTTTACCTAGAAAAAGCCTATTCACCTTTGCCTTAAAAGGGGAAATGGTGTAACGTAGAACACCTGAAAAACAGTTTTATAGCGAGATACCGCGGGCGGCATTCATAGACTCGCGGGCCAAATGTTACTGCGGGCCGCGTGTTTGCGCTTGTATATGGCATTGACTACAGATGTGGTCCAGGTGGTAGAACTCGTTTAGTTCGACCGGGGAGGTACCACCGACACTCTCATAATCCTCCGTGCAGCTATTATTTTGTTTCGGTGTGGAGAGGCGTAGTTGCCGGTTACACTTATACACGAGGGGAACCACTTAGTCCTCAGGGGTGGCAACGCATCTGTGATCAGAATTTCGTATAAATCAATTGTACTTGGGGATGATTACTGATGTCCATGGGCAGCAGTGACCACTTACCATCAGGTGGACTGCATGCTCGTTCGCTGCCTTTATCTGATAAAAAATGACCATGGCAGCTAGACAGCAGGACGTTCACTACCTCTATCATCTATCCTATAAAAATCTTTACTGATAGCAAAGTTAACTTACCTGTGACCTTACACAATGCCAGTAGGGTCTCAAATCGATGCTCCGGTACAAAATAGCATCTGATGCCAATCTGTTGAAATGACGGTTCACTTGCGCGCAACGGCATAGCGACTGCATGTCTAGATATTTCATAACACATAGTATTGTCTCGTCCTGTAACAGAAATTTGGTTAATTCTTAGAATATGCGTTAGAATCCTTTAGAAAATGCGATTATCATATATTGAGGAAGAGAAAACTGGTTAAGAATCCCGTGATCATTTCTTCGCATATTATGAACGGATTTTTTTTTGCTTAAATAGTTTAAGGGTGGGCTCATATTAATAACACAAAGGGGTTGTTTAAATAGGGAAGAACTATCGATTTTTTAGTTAAACGATTACAAAAAAGGAGCAGGTCGGTCAGTTCGTCTTTTTACCGGTGTTTTTTTTGTAGTTTAATAAAATATTATAAAAACTTTAATGTATAATGTTCAACTTATTTATGTAAGTTTTACCGTGTTTTTTTTTATTTACTTTTAGGTCTTATCTGGTCAGGTGGTATCTTGTAATCTTTTTTAAACTAATTTGTCTAACGCGAAAAAGTAGAAGATAATAATTAAAAAATAAAATTGATAAAACCATGGTATATAAATACAATTTGAAAAGTGCCAAAGGGAAATGTTTTCAACTAACAAACTTAATAAGCATTACATGCTGCGTCACATGTGTATTCAAATCACACGCGAAGCGGCAACGTCCTTTACGTATAATTTATTAACAGCTTTAGCCAAGACGTCACAAAAACAAAGAATTTTATTATTGTGTGATAGAATTTGAAAACAGGCGTTGTGTGTATACTTAATTATACATATATTGTTAAGTACAGATTGTACAAAGTACAAGATTTAGGGTTCCGTACTCGATAGGCACCTTTCGGCCCTATTACTAAAGATCCCGTGTGTCCATATCTCTTAAATCGTAATTACTAAACAATTGATTTAGAGAATTAAAAGAGATGTGAATGGTGTCTAAAATAGGGAAGATTAGATCCAACGAAATTCTCAAATAAACGATTAAAAACGTTTAGATTATACATCTACTTATGATTTGTCAAATGTCAAATCATAAGTAGATGTATAATCATTAGATTCTATCATCAATAGAATCAAATGCAATATGCAAGTTGATACGATCAAATTGCATATTGAATTTGGAATAACATTCTTCTGAACCTTTTTCCAACCAGAATAGAGGCATTTTATTTTTGTTAGAAATGGACTAAAATTAATAATTCCAGTCTAGTTAAAAAAAAATCGGTTTATAATGAACCTTAGTAGGTACGTACTTTAGCCGAAAACATTGTATTATAACAAGTCAAACAATTACCTATTTACCTATACTTCTTTTGAGCCTTCAAACCCTGATTTTTATTTTACAGCATAATAATAATATAATAATAATAATAATTTTATTTCAGGCAATATACACAAAATACGAGTATTATGGAGTACATAGGCCCATAGAATAAATACCTTAGAGACTAACATACATAATATTTCTATATACTTATAACTAATTCACTTTTGCGCGTGAGATACGGGTGCAGTGTCTCCCGGTGGTCGTCGACGTCCGCGGAACTTTCGAAATATAATTACGTGTCATTTGTGTTCGCACATCACTATTTCAAATAAAAATATTTTCATCACATTATAACGTTTCATACACTACATGTCATTTGTGTGTTTTGTACATCACTATTTCAAATAAGGATATTTTCATGCTTTTAGTGTATGATTTTTCAGTAATCGAGTTTCAGTTTTTGAATTTGCTTTTTATTTATGATGTGAAAATCAGAAATTTTACAATTATATCAAACCGTTAACATTTTTTGGCATACATAAAATGTAAGGCCTGAAGATAATGGAACAGTCTAAAAAGATTACAACCCACAAACAATAAATTTAACTTAAAAAAATAAAAATAAGAATTATTATTTAAATAATGATTCTATATAATTAATGTTCATGTATAACTTCAGAACTTATAACTTGCCCTCCTGACTATTTTTTTTTCCTGTCCTAAATGGGTATGGATTACCTGTTCCCAGCGTCTGACGGATAAGGCTGGTGAAATGTGGTAGCGGAAAATCTTCAACAGGTAACGAAATAGGGCGGGAGTTAAAAATTACAGCAATATTAAAATGTCTCCATAGCGTGCTTGAGGTGTTATAGCATCATCTCTTGACGAGTTCCAGGACGTAACGGTACCTTTCCCATCCGTTGTAGAGACTGTATTACCTGTTGCCGGCGTGCGGCGGGTAGGGCTGGTGCAGGGCGGTGAAGTCGTCCACGTGCAGCGAGGGCGGGCGCGAGGTGTTGGGCGGCCGCGAGCGGAACGCGTCTGCACCACCCTCAGCGCGGACACGGCTTAGGGCCACTGAAAAATATTATTAAATATCACGGTATAATACGGTCTGAACTACCGTCAGATTAAAACGGCGTGAGGGATCTATGGACCCCCGGTCGGAATGGAGTTCCTTTTGCTTTTTGGTACATGTTTGCTGAACAGTTATAATTTATTTTTTAAAATATCAAATTTCAGAGTCAAATTGATAATTTTCTTATATATTTCTGTATTATGATTTAATGTAAGGAATAAAGGTTACATGTAAAAAGCACAAGACGTGTCAAGAAAAAGTCTTGTTACACTTTTTTCAAACTTGTACTCATTCCGCTCGGTGCGTGTACAGCGCAAACAGAAACTTCGTTCCAATGAACATACACAAAAATGAGAACATTTTTGGTTGATCAAAAATTTCTAGTAAAGAAACCACTTGCCCAAGTCGTCCTATTTACTCTTGATAATTTATCCAATGTTACAGAAATATTGAATAACCTGTACCTAATCTACTAGCATAAACATCAGGAAATCATGTTGTGAAAAAGTATAAATCGTGGGTTCAACGCAAAAATAAATACATATGTCAAAACACTCCACTTCCTCTTTGTTGATATTTCGTGATTTTTCCCCCTGCCTCACCATCCTCCTTCAAGACTTTTACAAAGCAGAAAAACTCACCAGCGGGCCGCTTGTCGTCGCTGGGCAGGGGTTCAACCCGTGCGTCCAAGCACCCAGCCAGCCGCCGTACAGCCCCGCGTAGCGCCTCCGCACCACCCGCCGCCAACGCGCTCGCCAACTCCGCTATGTCGCACGACACCTGGAACATAACATACATAGTATAACATAACATAGGGTAGGGTAACATAGGGTAAACATAACATAACATAGGGTAGGGTTAGTAAGTTAAGACACATTTTAACTGCCTTGCGTAATTATATTAGATTTATTAGGCTATAATATTTTTTTAAGAAATAAATGCCAATATCTAACTGCTCGAGCAATTCTTATGAAATTTTGTGTGCATATCAGCATGAAGGTCTAAGAATCGATCAACATCAATTTTTCATACCCGTAAATGTTAAAGGTGGCCCCTAATTTTTATTTTTTGGACATTTTTTTATTTTTGCATGATTCAGCATTGAAAACTACATACAACCCAAAATTTTAAGCTTTCTACCATCAACCACTAACTATGTACAACGATTTATATTTTATATGGCAGAACAACGTTTGCTGGGTCAACGCCCCGATACGGCACGTTTTTAGGGTCCCATGCCCAAAGGGTTACAATGGAACCCTATTACTATCGCCCCGTTGTTCGTCCGTCCGCCTTCAGAAGGTACCATCCTGAGTCCTCAGTGTTAGCAAGGTATCTATACTAATTTGAGAAAAATTCTAAATGTCAATGGACGGTATAGACGACTATCGTTACCGTCTTACCATGTTACTATCATGTATGACATAAATAAATAAAAATTGAAACAAAAAAACATGGACAAGACAACATGACACGTAAACAACCTTTGATTGATTGCGACCTCCGAAACACGCATACAAAATTTAGATCAATAGTTACGTATTCGTCTGACAAGTAAATACAGATTTGAAATTCAGATTTTGTTTCGGATATTTTCAGATTAAAAATTTAGATGTGTTTTCGGTCACGGCGACAAGAAATGTTTTTCGTCATATCTTGAATTTCGTTCTGTTTTCGGTTCTACATTTTTCTAAGCCGATTTTGTGTCGGTGTTTTACAGCTTGCTAACAAACTACTACAGCAAAAAAAACTGTAGTAAACACGGGTGTCTGGAACTTAAATTATAGGTTGCCAAGTAGAAATTTACTGTTTGCATTAAGGTATATTATGAATTATCGTGAAAAAACAATACGGCTGGGATTATAAAAAAAAGACTTTAAAAGATGTACGAGGACTAGTATGATATCGCAAACTCTGACCTAAAAAAGTGTGACAGCACAGGTTTCTGATAAAGAAATTATTAATAGTTATCTAAAAAAAATAGAACTTGTTTTGATTATCAAAGTAATAATAAACACATCTTTATCTCATCACTAACCAGTTCATTATCATTGACATCATCTTCACCACTGGGTGCAGGTACGTTCAGCCAATAACCACTAGTCAGTCGTTCATCATTCGAGTCTCCGATGGTATAAATGGTCCTCATGGCAAACTGAGCCACCAAGGTCTCTGGTGGAGGAAGCAGGGTCTCTGGGATGTCTGGAGGAGCCGTCTCATCTGGTTTCAGCTTCCGAAGCTGCGTGGCGAGAAACGAGGCGTTGGATATGGCTTCCTCATCGCAGTTGTTGTCCTGAAATGAAATAAAAACCACAAATGATTTAGGTGAAGAAAAGAAAACAACTGGAAAATAGTCTAGCTCGACATTGGAGGTTTAGGGATAAAAACCCAGTTACTTTTAATTTTTTTACAGTTATAAAAGAAACTTTATTATAATACAAAAAATTACCTTTAAAATTTTCTCCAAATTAAAAACTGGATGGTCTTCTTCTGTAGTCGTATACCCAACCATATCTGCAATCTCGCTCATACTCAAAACACTCTTTCTTCCCATCGGACCCTCTTCTTCTTCGGCCTTCAGAATCCTAAACAGATCTATGTATAAACTCAGGCATTCCATCTTATCTTCGCCGAAACTTTCCAATGCCCATTTGAAATATTTCCCAAGAGTTTCCTTCTTTTTCGCAACAAATTTTCTAAATTGTTGGAAGCCATACTCGTGTTCAGTCAGTACAAAGTAAGATCGAAGAACTGAGGATACCACGGGACCAGTCTTCGTCGTCGAATCGAGACAATCAGCTGTTGCATCCAGGAAAGCCATCAACGACTCTTTATTTGGCAAGGAATTAGCTAATAATGATTCGGATGCAGCAGTTACTGGTATCAGAGTAACTTCTATATCGCAAAGTGCTGCTAACGCATGCGCTGCAAACTCTTGAGCCGCTACATGTTCGTTCGAAGCATTTGAAAGACTCAGAACACCGCATAACGCCGACTGCAAATCATTGGCCTTAGGTCCCCCACTATTCATAGAATGCAGCACGGCACATTTCACAGGAGCATGAGATACTAAACAAGCCAAGAAACCTAGAACCCTGGCACAACTAGATGATGCTGGTTCTCCTTCCTTCATTTCCCTCATTACAGCACCAACAGCCGCTCGAGCAACAGTCGCAGCAGTGTTAGGTGCTAAATCAGCAATCTGAACACAAACTCTACGAAGCATATGCACCACTGGTCTGTATGTTGACATACAAATTATTTGAATCATATCAGTCAAATCATTCGACAGTGCGTGTAAATGTGCAGACCACAGCCTTCTTTCGTTTGATGCATCCGCTAATTCCCTTTCTGTCGGTGCAGTTTTGGCTTGCATCGGCAAAGGAAGTGGGAGTAATTCGGAAAACACCAAAAGCCCAGGTACGAAGGTAAACGGCGCTGTCATAGTGTAAGATATGACTTCGGAGCACAGTGATGTCCATGGTCCACGCCGTATGGAGTCTCCGTCATTAGCATCATCGGCTATTGGCTGAGCGTAAGCTAACAGTGCCCTGACGGCAGCCTCAGCTGCTTTTGAAGCTGTTCTATATCCAATAGATCCAACCGGGAAAGCTTTAGCAATTCCGTACGTTTTTAATAAAACTGGGGCAGCAGTTAGATCACGAAATCTTGGACCTCGGCTGCGAACCACTCTAGCAAGCATTTCGTCAAGTAACCTAAGACAGGGCAATAGCATTTGTGCCAATTGGAGCCCTCTTACTGATGCAAAGAATGATGTGTGCATACTAGGCTGCTCGAAGTGTGTAGTTAATCGATCCAAAATTCCAGCCAAGTGAGCGACACCATCCAGTGAAAATAGTTGAAGTACGTTGTATTTATACTTGAGCTCTACGTATTCTTCCGTGGGTGATTCACAAGCAATCGACACTATCTTCTCATAATCCGATATGCAAAAATGTCGCAAGATTCTTAAACAAGTCATAAGCTCGCCAGGCAAGTCGGCTGAATGTTCTAGACTCATTTTCAGTATTTCAACACATTCTGCCATGTCATCCCCGGATAAAAGGGTAACTTTTTCAATCGGTTTTAGATAAGGAATCACCTCTTGCAAAACACTCGAAACGCTTGGCTCGAATCTGTCATGTTCCCTGGAGACGTTAATTAATCTTTGACCAAATTTCTTTAAAAACGGTACGTTAGCCGAATACCGAACAGCAGACACTATTAATTCTATAGCGTAACCTTTAGCTGGAGACTTTTGTTTCGTTGGTGATTCGTTCTTGGTTTTACTCTTCAAATCGCTTTCAAACACCTCCATAAGACATTCAGCATTATCTCCCATCACAATGATTTCAGGAACTGCTAATTTACCGATACTGCCAAAACTGAGACAATACAAAGCTTGTAACCGATCAATCAGTTCGTTTTCATCTAGTTTACCAGCTTGCAAATCGCAAATAGATTCCAAATAATACATAGCTTTGAGCCTGTACGCCAACTCAAGACCCAAGATTTGCAAATCAGTATAGTTGCTGAGATTACTGTCATGAGGGTAAGGATTTTCTTCAGAATTTTGCTGACCATAAGGATGTTCTAATGTTTTGAACAAAAGTCCAGCTATCTCCATGTTTTTGTAGAGAAATACAAGACCATTGTGAGAATTTACTAACTCGTATATAAAATCGTGGATAGGACTTGTAACAACTAAATTGTTGCATGTGCTAGGACATGTCAATAGATACAAGCAAACTTCTAAAGTACGATGTATTCCAAAGAATTCAAGTAATATCTCATTCGAACATTCCTTATTTATTTCAAATTGTGCTGAGACAGGGAGGAATCTTTTCGGTTGTGACAGATGGAAACATTGAGAACGATACATGTAAAGTATCTCTGCAAACGAGTTCACAATAAATTCATTATCACTTTCTGATAATTCTGGTTCATCGGTTTGAGAGTTTTCGGCGGCATTTTTATTAAAATTCAATACTAGATCGTGAACTTTGCTCAAAACTTCATAAATATTGAGCTTCTTTATTAAAGCGCTTATCGAAAATTTTAATCTTGCAAGAGGATTTGCTTCCATCATTGAAATCAAAGCTTGATAACCATTCTTCGGTTTTCTTTCATTATCATTCTCGTTTTTAGAAAACTTAGGGAATATTGCTTCTTGCATAAAGTGATCGATTGATTGTTTAGAAGAAAGGCAAGCGTTTAACGCTTTTAGTATCATAAGACGAATACTTAAAGCCATGTATTCCTTCGTATACATTTCTAATAATAACATCGGCATATTTATGCCACTCCGTAACAGAGATTCCATGACTAAACCATTATGCTTATGAGACATCAAGGCTTCTGCTAAACGTATGCCACACTTCATATGCCTGATTTTGTAAGTAGGTTGTTGTTGCGCTAATGCAAAGTCAAAGTTTAAGCCAATTCTGCAAAAAGTTATGAGTAAATTGGAGATATCAGTAAATTCATCTGTGTCCCCATTAGCATTATTTCCAAAAATGCGAAGTATTACATCTGTAGTTTTGCATAAACTACTCAGAGAAACAAATAGTTGTTCACATAAATGAACCCAGTCCTCCCTCGAAGAGTTGTCGATTTCTTGGAATGTGTTCGCAAAGAATTTTTGTTCTCGTTTTCTAGCTGATCGAGTCATGTCGGCTATCTTAAATAAGTCTGGGCAAGAGTCACAAAGTTCCTCAAAAGATGCATTTGTGACATCTTTTGTTTTATCCTTTGCATTAGAAAGCAAATGAATTTTGTTGACATATTCATACTTTGTCCATTCAGCCTTGAAGGGATTATAATACTTAATAATGTCATCAACGCCACAATATTCATTTACGTCATATTCGGCGTCCATGTAAGGTGTTCCATCCATATCATCACAGATATCCTCATCAGATAAGATGGGTTCAAATTGCTCAGCATCCATTGATTCATCTGGGTTGCGATTTGGCGATTCCGCCGGTTTAGGCGCCGTTGCGTTATCAACGATTGGCACCGTAACTAAAGTAGAATGTTGTTGTTCAACATAAGTATTTTCAACTTCTTGTGACGGACTCCTAATAGAGTTATTATGTCTATAATTCTGATTATAATAGTCAATTCGTGCGATAGGCTTGCTCCTATCGTAATCAGGAGCGTCTTCTGATCGTACAGAATTAATAGGGCTTGATACATCACCTTCTCGGGGAGAAAGTGGTCTCCTGTCGCCAGGCGGAGTTCTCGGTCTTTTTCTTGGATCATCACGGCTTGGGGACCTGCTACCATAACTGGACCCTCGCATTCGACTGTATGGTGAATGTCTCTTTCTGTCGTATGAACTTTGCTTTTCGTACGACGGAGCTCGTCTTTCATAAGAGGAACTTCGTTTGTCATACGGAGACATTCTTTTTTCATATGGGCCTGATTTATCATAAGGTATTTTCCGCTCGTATGAAGGTGCCCTTTTGTCGTAAGGTGATCGAGGTTCATATGACGCTCCTCTCGATCTGTCATAAGATGTGTCCCGATGTCGTCGGTAGTCATCTTTCTTATACGAACCTCTATCCCAGTCGCGATCGTTAGATATGCCTCTGCCCCTATCCCGATCAATACTTCGTGATCTTGATCGGCTCAGCGGTCTGTACTCGCCTTTGACTATATAATCCCTATCCCTACTGCGGGATCTGGAGTGGTGTCGGTCTAGCCTATCCAGTTCACGACTTCTGTCTCGGAGTCGTGATGATTCACGACTTCGACCCCTATCTAATGATCGTCTACGACTCCTTCCATCGCGTCTATCTCTGTCTCTATCCCTATCATGTTCCATTGATCTCGGACTATGTCGCATTCTATCTGCATCTCTTTCACAGCTGATTTCTCTGCGATCTTTCTCCCAGTTGTTTCCATCCATGTGGTGATAAGTCCTGGGGTCTTTAGGTTGGTCATTATCGTAATAATCGCCTCGATACATTTGGTTGTCGTAATTTTCAGGATAATTATTGGGTCCATAGGCTTCTGGATTGCTTACAGCTACATTTCCTGTGTATGATGGAATAGGGTTTGCTGCATCTTGAGGCCACTCAGCTGGGGGTTGCACGCTTTGTACCTGAGGCACGTCGCGTGACACTATCGGACGCTGGACATTCGGCGGCGCATTTGTAGGAACCGGTACGTCATTCAATATTTGTGTTAGCGTACCGTAAACAGCTAATGTAATGGTAGTGTACCAACCTGTAAATGCATAAAGATTTTTTTATATAGTGCTCCAGCTTAAATAAATCTCATAAAAACAATTATAATATTCATAACAAATATCAAAAAATTACCTCTCAGTACAAGACCATCAGTTGGAATCCTAGGCTGGTCAGCACCACCACACTCCATGTGAATTTGACCATTTTGCCAATAGTCAATACTCCCCAATGCTTCGAAAGTTGATGCACCAGGCTTACTCAGATCATTCACGAAGAAGTCTATATGAAACTTGGTGGGGTTGGTAGCGCCTAACCGTACACCACCAGGGAAGTCACCTTCAACCCTAGCTCCCAAAGGTATGATACGTATCTCTCTTACATAAACGGACTTCGGAAATTGCACTAGGTCCAGATTTAGCTCCTGAAAATGAAATAATAGAAAACTTTTGTGTAATATATATACAAATATTTTTTTTTGTGAAATATTTCTAATTTATAATGAAAAATCTTATAATGAGCTTCAAACTTATAATGAAAAATATAATTCAAACTACTACTTAGATTTTTTTTAATAAACTTGTAAACAAGTAATTTACACTAATATTATTAAGAGGAAAGATTTGTATGTGTGTAGTGGCATATTTTATTCCCAAAAAAACAGGGATCCCTTAGAAAATTACAATAATGTAAGCCAAAGTAGCGAAAATTTGTCTATGACAGTGAGTTTTCGACGTGCGCTGCAAAAACTACTGTTATTTATATTATTTTGTTATAATTATTTTGTTATAAATGCTATCACTGTTGTGTGAAAACAAAGTATTCTTGAGGTATTAATGAATCAAATTAAATGAAAAAGTATCTTGCCACAGTGACTTTGCTATTTGTATACATAAAACACATCTATCCACATATAGCCGACCAACCTAAATTAATTCTAAAGTAGTCATTTAAAACATTAGTGATAATGTCATAAAACTTAATGATATTGGCTGATTTCATTTCCAAACCGAATATTCTAACATAACTTATCAACTGAATTAACTAAGATGTTATGTGATCAATTGGTAAGTTGAGATTGAGGAAGTAGGATATTTTAAGTTTGTTTCATACACTTTGTATAATTTAACTGGAGAGGCACGCTGCCACCTTTTTAATCCTCCATACAGAGATTCTTGTTTATTTGGAGAGGTCACTAATGTCAACCATACTTAAACACGAGGTGAACAATACAATACAATTATGCCTTATTGTTCAATAAATAAGAAAGAAACATAGTTATAAAAATTAACATAACAAAAAGTACAATATGAATGGTTGACATATTGTTAGTTATCACTATCAGATAGCCATTGTATGGAAGAAAAGTGGAATTATTTATAGCATTGAGGTGCACAAATTATATTGTTATATACCTACACATATGATATGATATGATAAAACAAATATGACATGCAACTTGCATGATGTTATAATGTCTAATAATGTAGCCGAATTAAAAAATTACCATAATGTAGCCGAATGATGTGTTTACCAACATTAGCCACTCTGTTGAAACCTAATTTTGTAATTATATAACCCAACCATAGACAATGTTGATTTAACATAGCTCGTTGGGCAAATTTAAAAATTACTACTAGAAATTTATTTATTTTAATAAGAAAAACATAGTAATGTTCTCTATCATAGTTTAAATTACTAAGTATGATTTGCATTCATCATCAAAATCCGTTGCTTAGTTTTAATAATCAAAGCATATATAGGGACAGAAAGCGGGGAGCGACTTTATTTTATACTATGTAGTGATATTGATTATCTTTCCTTCCATCCCAATTATTTAATTTTCCCGGAACTCTTAATAGGATATAATGTCTACTACTTGATCACTTAAAACTTATTCATGGTCCTCGCTGTGTTTTGGATCATTTTTCAGGTCAAATATCCAGGTTGTTAACCAATACTAAGATGATGGTAGCGCAGTCTCATCTAGAATTGTATCAAAGTGATATTGACCCAGCATTCCTACATTCCAGACACAATTCCATAAAATATATTTAACATTTCTTTGTCCATACATTACAGTTCACTTTTGTAAGTTTTACTTATTGTTTAAAAGTTCATCTATGTGTTAATGGACATCTGTTTTCCCGTTGTTTTAGATTTTTGATATACATTTTTGACAACAACAAACTTTTTTAAATAACTTCCTATTACAAATAAATAATTTATAACATACCTGAATACATATAATTTATAAATGAAACAATTATTTTTCTTGTAGAACAATTGCAAAGTTTTTTCAATATGTTGGATCAACAGCACTTCAAAATTTCATAAAATTTGTGAATATCCCAAACAAGAATATAAATTTAAGGAAAAAGTAAAAATGTTGTACTATTAATGTTTTGAAGCAAATACAAGTTTTATATATGAGATAAATGTCAAATTTCTAATTATTTACCAAATATTTTTGCAAAATGTGATTTAAGTAATTATTATGATGTTTATTTTTTTTATTAATGACAGCAGTTTTGTTTTATGGCTACATATTTTTATCATTACTTAATATAAATTCATAAAATAAAGAAAAAATAAATATAATGTGTACCAAATAGGGGGGGAGTTGTTTTCCAATCATTCCGATCAATTGTTTATTACATGCCTAAAGTTGTATTTGTACATTAACATAAATAAATAAGTTCTATAGATAGCACCAAATATTACGTCAGTTAACTACAGAACACTATGGTTTTTTTTTTAAAGAATTGAAATTATTTATTTATTGCACAAATTATGTTAAATTACAAATAACAACACAATTTGAGACCTTGGTGGTATTGCAATATTATTTTTAGTGCGGTGTATGGAGCAGTGTTTACCCGACCTAACATTACCACATATGTCAAAGACTTAACTTTTTGTGAGTGTCCATAATAGCCTCTCAAGCCTAAAGACACATTGTATATAACTAAAATTTATAGACAAAGATCAAACTCAATGAATACAAAGAAAATTTAACAATTAAAGGATAATCACCCCAGTCATAATGATGAAAAATATCCACAATTAGTGTTTCTATACCGTATTAATTTCATTCTAATATCGGAGTGCGCCAACACATTTTATGTTTATATTACCCAGGTATCTATCTCAACTATGAATTAGAGCCATTAACTATGTAAACGGATATCTCATAATATCCGAAATATGAGAAGTTTTCATTGAAACCCAAACCCGTTGATACTGTAAAATAGTTTGTGAAATTTTGTTGTTAATTGAGATTCGTATAATTGTAAATAGACAACTTGTACTTCTCCCTAAGAAAGCCTCGCATTGCAATACAGTCAATTTGTATCGAAATTGAAGTAGCCTCTCAAAGACTAAAGACACGCTTTATATATTTTTTAGATTTAAGTTTGATAGTAACGATAATAATAAATAAAACATAAAACTAAAATTTATAGACAAACATCAAACTCAATGGATACAAAGAAAAATTTTAACAATTAAAGGGGAATCACGCCAGTCATAATGAAGAGAAACATTCACAATTTGTGTTTCTATTCCGTATTAATTTCATTCTAATATTGGAGTTTGTAGTATCCAACCAGATATCTATTTCAACTATGAATTAGATCCATTAGCTATGTCAACGGATATCTCGTAATATCCGAAATACGAGAAGTTAGTCAATGAAACTCAAACCCGTTGATACTGTAAATAGTTACAAATCACTTTGTGAAACTATGTTGTTGATTGAGATAAGTAAAGATGTAAACAGACAACTTCTCGTAGCATTTTTACTACTCCTTCAGAAAGCCCCGCCTACCAATGCGCACAGTTTGTATTGAAATTGAAATTTTAGATGCTGTTAAGTTAGAGAGAACAATTTTACAGGCTATATGCCAAAATACCGATATGCTTTTAAGGGAATCCCAACAATTTTTAATATTTGTTAATATGCGGTTATAATAATACACACTATACTTACTTGATGGACGGAAGGACAGTAGAGTCTACCTTGACACTTTGACACTATTTCAAGCGGAACCTTACAGTTTAATAACTTAGATGTTCAGAATTACCTTTAAATCTTGCAAATAATTTTATAGCTTTCAACAAGTGACATTAATCGACGTTTCAGTAATATTATATAAGGCTTAGGTAGTTATATTATAGCCTTAATGACAAGGATTCTAACCCAGAAACAAGTAATGAGTCTCAAATTAGAATTTGATTTGCTTGTTCGTAAACTAGTAGCATATAACTCAAAGTTTCGCAATTCGACCCGAAGTATGTACGTAGCTCGCACCAATATGTGGTTTCTCTGTTCTATACTCACACAACAAGTTTTCAAGCTATAACATTAGTAATAGATTAAGAAGAAATGATATCAAGAAGAACAACATAGTTACGTTATTAGTCTTTATATATAGTCAGTGTTTACACAAACAAAACTAAATTACCTCCGTGTAATTTAAAATGTTTATTTTCAACAAAACAGACCAACTGAATATTAATACGATGAATAAAAAATAAAATCAGAACCGTGCCATTTGGCACTCAATACTCTCTGCCTACCCCGTTAGGGTGAAGATATTAGATATTTATGTCATCATATCCTTTTTAATCTTTTAATAATATAAAGTGGCAAATAAGTCTGCGGTCCGCCTAATGGTAAGGGGTCACTGCCGCCCGTAGACATCAGTAATTATCCCAAGCACAATTAAATTATACTTAAGTTTGATCACTGATGCGTTGCTACCCCTGAGGACTAAGATTATTGTTCGGCTTGCGCATAATAATTATAACCGGCTCGTTTGCTATATTAATACGACAAAAAAAACGCTCTCCAAAACCGAATCACCTAAACAGAAAAAACGCAAATGATCATTGAAATAATCAATTATGATCATACAATCTTCCCGTAAATAAAGAGAGATGCTATACATAAGTTGTTACGCACTAAAATAATTAAATTATTTACTAAATATCCATTGACAATGAAACAATACATTTCCTACCAATCCCGCTTTATGTCACACCCAGTGTCTATTTGTCTACGAACAATTGCTTTGTATCGCAAAACCATTACTCAAAGATTTCATTGTGAACTTAATTAAACGCTTTGCAGGAAGTGTCGCCCGCAAACCTCTACATTACAGTTTTCCTCAAGGCTTTAATTTAAAGTCTTATATGCATTTACCAATGTAGGAAATTATCTTATATATAAAATTCTCGTGTTGCGGTGTTTGTGGTTAAACTCCTCCGAAACGGCTCGAACGATTT
>DWNR01001306.1:0-15498 GCA_018250455.1 Polygonus leo
GATGATTACTGATGTCCATGGGCTGCAGTGGACACTTACTTACCATCAGGTGGACTGCATGCTCGTTTGCTATCTTTACACAATAAAAAAAGCTTACCATTGGGCCTGTCCACCTTATCGCTAGGTTTAAATATATATTAGCATATAAGCAAAACAATTATCATAATGTGTTAAAGGAGACTTGTTATGGTCAAGTCAAGAATGTACGTTGATTTTTATAATATCTGACACGTACCGACATTGTTTAATTTTGTAAAAAAAGAATTAAAATTATAATTTCAAAATCTCTTATGCTAATCACTTCGCGTGATAAAGTCGCATAAACAGTATTATAAGGGCGATTGCACCTTAAACAAATTCAAAGCTAAAAATAAATATCAACTTTTATTTATTTTTAGTTCGCATATCACTGGATGCGTCAATTGATGCCTCACGTATAAAAATATCAAAAAAAAGATAGAAACATGTTATTGCTTTTCATTGGCACATTTATTGAAATCATTTTTCATTTCAATTGAACACTTATTTTGTGTGCGATATCATTTTTGTAGCACAAGTAGCAAACGAGACTACAGTCTGTTTAGTAAATTAAGAGTATCAGGCGTTATTCTGCGGTAATTAATGGTTATAAATTCACTCACATAGTAGCGTGTAAATAATGAAATTGGAATCACATAATATGTATGTACTTATTGTACGTTTAAACGTATGTAATTGTTGTACGTATATTCTTTGAATTTCCGATAAAAAAATCGTAATAATTTAGTTCATTGTGTATTAGCCCTTAGAATACTGTGACAATAATTAATAACAGTGAAAATATAGACGTAAATCAAAGAGATTATTAACGTTTTATTTTAAGAGAATTCTCGTGTCATGCACAAAAGTTTAAATTAATATGATTAGTTGACACGTAACTCGAAATAAAATAAATATTATTAGACTTTAGTAAAACTTAGTGATTAATATCTTAGTGTATAAGGATATTTAATAAATGTTCGCTCAATGTATGCTATGCTTATCAATCTCCTTTTGTAAGCAACGATAAGGGTTATAGGAAATATTTTTACCGACTTAAAAAGAAAGCGGTACTATGTCCAGATGGATAAAGTAGGTATTTGCAGATGTACCTATATTCCTATTTTTTTGGCATATTTCATTTCATATTTCGTATGTTTTGAGTATTGAGGAAAAGATTTTTATTATTTATGTTTTCACTTATATATTGATTATATAAATCTTAAACGAGCTTTTAAAAGGCCAGGATTTTTCAGCCAAGCTACTTTAACTTTTTAACATATTAATCTCCATATAAAATAATTCTCATCCATTAAAATAGGTAGTGGTAGGTAGGTAGGTCGTCTGATCGTATTATATACATGTACAATAATGTACATTCTCAAATACACATAAGTAATTCCGATAATTTCCTTCGAAATTCTAAAGCATGTTGAAAATTATGCAAGAAACTGCTATATGTTGTGTTCAGACAACGAACAATTTACATATTAATAAGATTACGTACCAAAGTGTATTGTTACGTACAAACTTATTGTATGCATTAATTTAAGCTTCTTCGAAGTCAAGAGGACTTTTCTTGTAAAATATAAATCGATATAATTTAACTGTATATCTATATAATGTATCTACGTCTTTAAATATATCAGTATATGAGAGGAAGAATAAGCCTAAAAATATTGTGAAAATTTATGATTTTAGGGGTTATATATAAAGATCCCGTTTACCGTCCGTCTATCTGTCCGTCTTTCACAGGGATATATATTTCTAACAGTGACAGATACTTTACCTGTCACTTTTAGAAATATATATCCCTGTGAAAGACGTACCTTTTTGAGTATCTATAATTGTGGCCACTATAATACCAAATATCATACGAGAAATCGATATTTTGCACCATACATTGATGGTACCTAAGAAACCCTTCGTTTAAGAATTCGACTCGCACTTAGCCGATTTTTTACATTGATTACGTGATAATCATAGCTTCTAGAATGCTACGGAAATATTTTTATTATTATCATACTATATTACTTGGATAAATTTTCGTAGTATTTTAAAATCTCTTATCAACCAACCGACACAAATTCCAAACATGATGGCCATATCTACATTACAAAACACTATAGGTAGCAGCGATTAACGATGCACTATGTTCGTACTCCAATTTCGTGTTGGCGAAATATTGCAACAAAGCATGGTGGAAGTAATCGCCGAGCTGATGGAGGCATCAATCACGTGGCGAGGAAAGCCACTTATCAGATCTGGCCCTATTTGCTCGCCTACTTATAAGTAATTTCCGTGGATCGATTCGTTTTCTGGGCTAAGGTTGCGATCGGGCGAGCGTTTGGAACGAGCGTCTTTTGTCTTAGTCGTTTTGGACTAAAAAGGAGGCGCGAGGAATTATTTTTTCTGTGTGTATTATATTCGTACTGGAACATCATTTCATTTAATCAATACAGTGAAGTAGAAGCGATTTTATTTTTCATTGACCATAAGCCTATGTAACGTTATATTAAGTTCAATAAACTCCTGTATTAAAATTACATATTTTTAATATAACCTATTGAAATGAAATGATTTATTGCACAAATGTGTTAATTTCATTATAACATAGTTAAAACCTTATCGGCATAACAATTTTGATTTATTTATATTTTGTCGGTGTGTGGAACAATTTATCGCGAAGACAATTAAACTAGAAAGCGTTTATTAAACGAAATCTTAACTTAAATTGTAGCTCGAAAAGTAATAAACACGTATAAAACACTCAGTCTGTAAAATCCTAACGCAAGGCTTCAAAACCACGCGACAGGCGATCTATTTTCAGTTAAACGCTCCATTTGGAATCAACGATAAGGCTCATAGAAAAATAATTTCCATTTTTACTCCACAAAGTATTAAATGGCGATGCTCAATAATAACTTGCCATTTGTATTAAATTAACCATTCTTAAATCCTTGTGAAGAATATAAATAGTTATTCATATCAAAGGTATTTTATTTTAACCTTGATAACTACTAAGTTTTATTACTAAAAGTTTACGTAATAAATTCTATATATTTCTAAGTCGTATAACATTACTGTTATCTTATTGTTAACACATTTGTAGTTTTTTAGTTATGAGTAATGTCTTCACATACCATTATTGTCCCACATCTTTTTTGTTTTATTTTTCGTCAATTTGTCAATCTCTTAGGTCTGCAGGTTTCTTTACGATGTTTTGTTCGCCAGAAAGCAAGTGACAGTTTAATTAAAATATTTAAAAAAGATAGATTTTTGGGTAGAGTTCAAACCCGGACCCACATATGAGAGGTGGAATTTTGAATCACTAGGCTTATTGCTCATTATCTGTGTATTAGTAACTAGCTGACCCGCGCAACTTCGTTTGCGTCACTTTTCCGTAAATTTTCCCCGTTTTTACAACATTTTTCGTTGATACTCCGCTCCTATTGGTCGTAGCGTGATGTTATATAGCGTCTATTTTTTCAATATATAGGCTATCCAAACCAACACATAAAGATTTTTTCAATTCAAATTTCAGGAACAGATTAGCGAGTTCAACCAAACTAACTCGTCAGCTTTATAATATTAGTATAAGTTAATTTCCAGTTTACGGTGAAGAAAATAGTGACGAAATCTATCGTCATGACTGATTTAAATAAACCTATAAGTATTTAAAGTGTATAAACCTACACTTAACTAGCGTCGTAAACTATTACCTACATATTTCAGATCGTCTTAGTTACTAATAAACTATTAAAACAACAAGAAACACATTCTCACAACTCAATACTATTTAAAACATCCACCTTTATTCGCAACGAATTGTATTAACTGCACTAAACAGAACTGACTTTAAACCGAATCTCTTTTATTTTCCCACTAATTTATTTTTATATCACGCCCGCAAAACAAATGGGCACTGAATTCAAAAATAAAAGTGCCTTAAAACGCCAGCGTTTTGTAAAAGATATCGTCGGTAAGTAAGAAATCGGATACTCAGTGCGAGGCTAGACTAAAAGGGGTGGGAGCCTCCCTCAGTGGGATGGTATACTTAGGTTTAGATATAGTTAGATATTAGTGACTTGCTCCACCACTATTTGTCTAACGATTGCAGTAAAAGATCAAGGGATTTGGTTAAAACTATTTTTTATTTTGTTCCAATCCTACTCAACTTAAGCATAAGAGGCTAGCAGCGATAGCTTATCAATGTTCAAAAAGAGTTTTTTTTTGAATCGGTTGTTATCTATAAGGGTATAATCGTAGTAACACCTTCTGCAAATCCTCAATTAAACATAACAAAATAAATGATAATATCCTTACATATTGAAAACGATTTTAATGTTTTAAAAAGAATAAAATTTATAAAAATACAGTCCTATTTTTATTTAGTTTCTGTCTTTATTGTTTTTTTCTTTGAGTTTTATTAACTTTAGAGTAGTTTCATTTCCACAGTAACATTTATCTCAATCGGTAGCAGCTACTCTTTTATATTGCAACAAGTACCCAAGTGTATAGGCCGGCTACTTCCTTCCATCGCGTACACTCGCGGCCCGGTTAATGCACTACGTTTCACCAACTACTACCGTTTTCATGGCCCGCTTTTTAGTTTTTGGTTTTATAGATGAAAACTTTAAGACTTAGTTTCATTTCCACTCAGTAGTTCAAATGAGTTTGGGAGTTGGATGAGTGCAATTTGCATATTAGTATAAAAGTTTATTTTTTATCGTATTAAGGTCGCAAACGAGCATGCAGTCCACCTCATCCGGTGGACTGCATGCTCGTTTGCGACGTTATGTGGTCACTGCCCTGATGACTAAAATGTTAGCCTCGTTTATAAGTATATCTGGCAACTACGCCTCTACAAACCGAAAAACAAGAAATGCTTCAAGGAGGATTATGAGGTACGCGGTGGTACTTCCCCGGTAGAACTATACTAGTTTAAATATTGACTACTTATCAATCAACCAGAAATTATTATATCGTATATTATTATATACGTGAAGCAAAAACTTTGTACCCCTTTTTACGGATATTACGTGGACGGAGGAATATGAAATTTCACTGGGTATAAGTTTATATGGAGAAGGAGAGCAGAAAGCTAATATTTTTATTTATATTGCACTATGAATACATTGCATTTATAAAAAAAAGAATAGTTTGTTTATTCAAAAACGGTTTTACTTTTATTTTTAGTCTTCATTTTTAAATTTGTTTTTATTATGTTCGAATTTCGAATACAATGCTACCAATAGTAAATTAAAAACGCGAAATGTTTCATACGAGAGTGACTTCGACGGTTCGTTCTCTCGAATTAATTACGTTGAATATTGGAAATTAGAATTTAGTATTCGGATAAGATTTTTTTACATCGGTCAGTCTTGCAATGGTGTTCTGAATTGAGGTCGGTAAGATATTCGCCTCATTTTTAAGAAGATTTTTTTCTAAAACCTTGAAGAGGTAGAGGCAAAACAATTTTTAATATTTTACAGAGAATTATGGGGATATTATACATACATCAACCTCTCGTATTGGGAACAGACCTCATATAAATCGGATACTATTCAAAGTACATTTTTACTTATATTTTATACTTAAAAAGGGCACAATTACGTGAAATTGGGACATTCATGTGACCACGGTTAAGCCAATCTAATCTGATCATATTAACCTAGCCTTACCTGCCACATATTTTCCGTAATAAATAATTTTCTTTTATTCCACATTTCGTTTAATCTGTCTCTTTGTCCGAATTTAATAAACTGCGGACCGCTAGGCCAGCTCCGCAGCTCAAAAGCCACAAGTCTCCATTATTTATTTAGCATTATGGTTGCTGACGTTGGTTGCAAATGTTTGGTACAATGTTTTCTATCTACTCAACTCAAATTGCAAATCTGCACATAATTTATTTATTTACACCACTATCGCAAAGAACTGATTCGTACATCGAAAAAATAAATTATCTTCGACGTGATTACTGCTATGTCGTCAATATCTGAATTATTTTGTAATTGTAATGAACATAATTGTGCAATAATTTTTTTCATTTAATTTTTTTGCATTATGGCTGAGGCAGCCAATGTAGGCTCGTTGACTTCAAACGTTTGTCATACACATATATAGGGTTCACTACGCTGCCTCGAATCCGAACATTAGGTATACATTTAACATCAAGACTACTGAAGGTGGGTGCAAATGTTTATTATAACATCATATGCAGACTTGGTTTCCAAAAACCCTGTATCTGCACATTATTTATTTAGCATTATGGCTGTTAGCTGCAAATGTTTGTTACATCCTTTGTCATTTACAGAGTCAGCTTAGCAACTAAAAAGCCGCACGTCTCAACATTATCTATTTAGGATTATGTTGCAGACGTAAGCCGCAAATGTTTGTTACAACGTTTGCCATATGCAGAGTCAACTTAACAGTTATATATAGCTGCACATCTCAACATTATCTATTTAGGATTATGGTTGCTGACGTAATCCGCAAATGTTTGTTACAACGTTTGCCATATGCAGAGTCAACTTAACAATTCTATAGCTGCACGTCTTAACATTATATATTTAACATTATGGTTGCTGACGTACGCCGCAAATGTTTGTTATAACGTTTCTCATATACAGAGTCAGCTTAACAGCTCGGAAGCCGCATATCTCAAGATTATCTATTTAACATTATGACTGTTGGTCTTTGCTGCAAATAGATGGTATATCGCTTATCATTTACTGATTTGTTAATTTCATCAACATCACTACCCACTATTGTCCGACTTCAGAGCACGGGTCTTCACAAAAGAATTTATTTCTTCAGCGCGCTGGCTTAGTACGAAGTGGCAGTTTTCACATATACTTAAGATTATTTTTGATAATCTTTTCGGCGTGTATGCGTGTGAGAAGTGATCAAATGATCACTTCTCACATCTAAATTTCTTTATCGAATAGAGTAGTAGAATATAGTTGCCTCATCGTATAAACAGCATTGCAGTCATTTCACAAAACCCAATTCCCCTATTCGGAGCACAGCACCGTACAGACCTCTAGCGGGATGAGGCTTTGCTTTGCTAAGCATTTTCGTTCCCATTTAAACTGGCACAGGGATTAGGAACAGACCAGCTCTCCCCATTACGAGATACAGAAAACCACTGAAGAACGTTGATTACGCTACAAATGACCGGTTCCTTTGTTTAAAGTCCTTACTCGGTGAACAATAGGGATAATAATTAACAGCTTCTTAAGTTTCGATAAATTCTGCGTCTCAATTATGGCTAAGCACTGCCGCTCCTGTGGGAGCGAGCCGTAATTGCAACAGAGCCTGCAATTTAAGGACCTTGTTTGATCGCTGACTTATAACGCAGTCGAAATGGTCTCTTCATCTCTTGGGAGTGAAACTATGAACTACTGATATTCTATGTAATATTACAAATGCTAATATGAGTTATGTTTGTTGCGCTTGTAACCTTTCGCAACTCAACCGATCATCGTAAATTTTATACATTCATAGCCATATACATAATGATCTACTCTGAAGTAAAAATAATACTTTCTACAAAGCAAACAAGCGTGCAGTCCACCTGATGGTAAGTGGACATTGCCGCCCATGGGCATTTGTAATTATCTCTCAGCACGAATGAATAGTACCTGAGGTTGACCAGTGATGCGTTGCTACCCTTGAGTCTAAGATGTTCGCGTCGTGTTTAAGTATGGCCGGCAACCACGCCTCACCAATCCGAAACACAATAAATTGCTTGTCTCTATTCTATCATGTTACTTGCTATCATCACAAAGAATCTCAAAGAAACTTGCAAAATTGCAAAATTAGATCATCGCTTATAGCTTCTCGTGTTCTGTAAAACAACTCAGTAATGGAGGATACTATCGAAATGGAATTAAATTTAGTGTGCAGTCGAGATACAGCGGACGACGCAAATAATTTCGTTTGAGTAATTTAAAAAACGCACTAAGTATTTACGCTTGTTGCAATTTTACTGCTCTAGTACTACGTCTTCCATTTAAATCTCTGTTATAATGAGTGACTGTGGCACAGTGTTTCCACTTTCAGGGATTTCTCCCTGTTTTACTGCGAAACGAGTAGCATTACGAGTGTAAAGCGAATTTTACTTGGCTAGATTTAAGGATTTTTTTGGATAATAAAAGACTAGTCATGATATTTGTATAGATATTGTTAGATTTTGAGACAAATATTCGTTTGTAGGGGTGAACCAGCGATATTGTTTTTAATAAGTATAAATTTACAACTTTATGCAAAATTATATGGTTCAATCTTAGGTTTTAATTCTTCATATTTAAAACCTACTCCCGTTGTTTTATTTAGGACGCTTCGTATTAGGAATTGTTTCTAAGTGTACCAATATCATATGTATATCTATAAATACTGAAATCTACATATGGACGTAAAAGGTCACTGACCCACTGACTCAATCACTGATTAATCCCGAAACCCTAGAGAATACTCGACCTGAGGAGCTGAAATTTGACTGAGGCAGTTTATATCTAGGAAACGTGGAATAAAATTTTCTTTTTACATAGCGCTGAATTAACTCTACGTTTTCCCTGCAAAATAGTGCTGCACAAAAATTCTTAGAATCGCTCAACAACAACAAGTTACTATATATAAAAGCAACATAATCTAATTTATGTTTGTTTCTCCGGATATCCACTAATACGCGCGTCAACCGACTTGATGGATAGTTTTAAGAGAGCGTAAATCAGAATGATGTGTTACTTGACACCTTCTAATATATGCACGAATATTTCTACGCGATCGTGGGTGTTACATCGTGTGTTATAAATTGCAACTTCAGAGTACAAAGCGAAATGATCGTTTCGGAATTTACTTGAATTTGACAGCAAAATTTAGCTGTAGACAGAGCGGTGTAATTTATTATTTTTAAAAAATTGTATTTAAAAAAATGGTATCTATCTAGACTGAGATTTAAAAATGACTTTTGGTATTACTGGAAACGAAATATGGTTTAGGATCCCTACCCGTTATATATTTCAAGGATTTATTATTCTATGTACTTTTATACGAAAAAATAGAAAAAAAGCATCTGAATTTAAATGGCCAGCAATGCATATATGCAGACATTAAAACTACGGAGGACCAAGATATCCTCTTAGAGTAGTGTGTGATCACACATATCCGAGCGAAACTCAAATTACTATGAAAAACTGCTAATAATATTAACTGGTTCATTAAGAGTTAATTAATAAACGTTTTTTATCGCAAATTCGAGTAATTAAAGCTATAATGCTTTCAAAAATGACCTTCGATTCAGCTCATCGGCTATAAGACAATGAGTTCAATGAGTTATTGGTAAATGAGTCGTCATCGACTTCGAATGGGACTTCAAGCGATTGAAGAAACGGCCTCGACTAATCGACGCCGCCTATTGACCTATTTGAAAAATGGAAAATGTAGTTTTGAATGGGACAGCGATATCTTGAAAGGGATCTTTTTAAAAATAGGACGATTCAGTTTTTACATCATTTTTTTAAGAACGAAAATCTTTGCCTGGTATGTATGGCCAGTAGTCATACCTCTTCAGCCGAAATACAAGAATTTACTTCATGAAGGCGAACGCTCAAACTTAAAAAGTCTTAAAAAACTAATAACAGAAATGCGTATTGATACCAATTCGCGCTTAGCCTGCTTGGAGTCTACCCTTGCAGAATCGACAACCATGGCTATTAATAGGACAGTAATTGATTTATGTAAATATTTTAGTAAGGTTTTGTATTGTTATTCCGTGTTAATTTTATAACACTGACCGTCCCATTATAATGGACTTTGAATTTAAGTAAGTAGTAAGATACAATATTTTTCCGACCAGATCCAACGTTTGGTATTCCCGAACGTACTATAAAACGGAAAATAGAAAATAACGCTGAAAGCATATTTCCAGTCCATTCCTCGGTTTCGGCTTAAGATTAGAGCCGAGTTTTTTAAAACCTCCAAATCAGTGAAAGTGGCGCGAACCGTACTCCGTATTATTTTTCAGCGTTTCCAGCGCTACAGTCATGTTGAACGCTGAATTACTTATGAGGTTGTTTTGCTGTTTTCGGCAGCGCCTTTGAGCTGGCCGAGTATTTGAGTTGCTGATTATATCACTTTAGGACCAAATGTGTTTGGAAGCGCAAATATTACTCGCTTTTATTGAATGAAATTTTGACTAAAAATTTAAATATTTTGTGTGCTGTGTATATTTTTTTAACTCGACTGGCAAAGGAGTACCCAGTGCGAAAATGGAACTTTTTATGCAAGAAAGAATTTTAACCTATTTATAACAACCTGTTGGTATGTAATTCTAGATTATTTTGACTCCTAAATCAAAAATCCACAATTTTCTTTGACTTTTGGTTTACACACATGAAGAGGTTCATACCTCTTACCTTTTATATTTATACGAATAACGAAAAGCGAATACGATAAATTACAAATTTACATTCGTAAAGTGTTTAAGAGAAAAGTATGTTGTATTTTCCTCTCCAGTTTTTCAGTTAAAAGAATGTGTTTTATATTTCGTTTTATTATTAGGTATACATATTTTACATATATTTAATTTATCATTAAGTAATTAATCTTAATGATTTAACGGTTACGTTATTTATATTTATCTTAGATGCATCCTCCCTGTCTTTTCCTTCGCTAAAAAACAAAAGACAATTAAATATAATATAATATATTTTTTTTAATCTAATTTCGTGCCGGCTATTAGAATCTGGACCACCGGCGTGAGCGGTCAGAAAAGAACAAGTTTACGAACAAATAATTAAATTCTGCTGAACATAAAACGTCGAATTTTCAACAAAAGCTAGTGATTTATAAAATACAGTTCTTGAAGCGTGGAATATTCGGCGCGTGAACTAACTGGTGGCGCACAGTTGGCGGCTGTAGCGAAATTAGTAAAGTTTACAGCGTCATTATTGGCGCCGACAAAGGGCGGCGGCGGCTTTGTCAATGCGGCGTTACGAGCGAACAATTTATTGTTAGCTTTGAGAATCCCTGTCTTTCCGAGTTTCAGTGCGGACGTATAAATGTGAAGTATAAGCTACAGGTACATTTATTTGTTTTTCAACTCTTTTTAAATTAATATTGAAGCGAAATAAGTAAATATCACTTTACTGTAAATGAAATAAAACAAATTACTTTCAGTTAGATTATAAAGATTTTTTTTAATTTTTAGATGTAACTAAAAAGTTAAAAAAAGGGTGAGCGTTAATGCGAAATCTAAAACAAAAGAATTCATAACATACTTATGTGTTTGTTAATGTACACACAATATATGATACATTGAATGTAGCTAGAATTGATTTATAAAATACAGCTCTTGAATATTCGACGCTTGAACTGAACGAATTGCTGTATCAAAATTAGGCAGCGGCGGCTTAGTCAACGCGGCGTTACGGACGGCACCGGAACCAAATATAACGGAACTATTTGTTGTTAGCTTTGAGAACCACTGTCTTTCATTTCTTTGTCTGCATTTCAGTGCGGACGTATAAATGTGAAGTAGGAACTTGGAGTAAAGTATTATTTATGGTACTAGCTAGTGTTTCTAATTTAATTTAATTAAAAAAAATTAAGATTTTCTATTTTTGGTTTAAGATAACCATACTTAAAGACAGATAATATACTTTGTTTTCAAATTTTAAAAAATTATAATGAAATTTTCATGTTTCGTACAGCCTTAGACTAAGTGCAGTAGTTATATTAAAAGTTCGAAATATCAAGAAATATCGATGTCATATCTACAACACCAATAATTTATCTAAACGTCAAATAATTATGTTGTAAAATGTCAATAAATAATTACAATCTATTCCGCGGCGAACTCTAAGGCGTCATACCTTTAATACCATTACTGTTTTATCTCCAACTTAAAAAATTACATTTTAAGTGTCAATAAATAATAACAATTAACTCCGCGCCGAACTTAAGGCGTCACACTTTCAACACCAACACTGTTTTATCTTAAGTTTAAGTAATTATATTTCGAAAGTGTCAATAAATAATAACAATCTAGTCCGCGGCGAACTCTTAGACGTCATACCTTCAACACCAACAGTTTGAACTAAACTTCACGTTATTATAATTAGGTACTTTGTGGATTCTGCGCCACCGGATATTGTTGTTTGGCGCTGGAAGTTATCGAGATGCAACTTAATAGCTCGCTCAAAGGCTCTAGTGTATAAAATAAGGATATAATTTGAAAGGTTAGAACTCCTGTAGTTCGAGGAAGTACCACCGACACTTCATTAATTCTCCGTGAAGCATTAATGTTTTAGTTTTGGTTGCCAGTTATACATACACGCGAGGAGACCATCTTAGTCCTTAGGGGTATAATATGAAATAATGGTCGAAGTGCGGATAAGACTCGCCAACTGCCACCAGATGGCATGGTAAGTTGAAGTGATGACATTGTACTACAGTTAGTAAAATAGTTTGTTAAATAACTTTTATTTTTATGGATATGTTATTACAGCTTATGACCAATCTACATATTAAACATATTATGGAAAAATGACAAGTGACTTCCTATTACACTTCAAGAGATATAGAAAGAGTCTCATTAGCCACTATGGGGCATAAAGAAGAAAAAGAAATATGGCGGGAAAACGTTATCGCGGAGGTGGAACCGAGTATCCCACACTAGACACAACTCTATCCTCCACACATTACACGGTCTACGCTCAAAGGATGCATCCGTTTAACTTTAAGCTGACGACGCTTCAACTTAGGTAATTCCGTCAAAATTCGCTCAACAATTTTCGTTACCGCAAATTACATCTTCGTCCGAAGTGGCACGGAAACGGACGAAGTCGCTTCGTTAGGGGTCGGATTGGGGCCATTGTAGTTCGCGCTTAATCGCCACCGGACAATGGGCAATGACGCAGCGTAATCGTCCCTAAATAGTGCCAGTTAAATCGCCAGTCCAGCGCTGAAATCGCTTTATTTTAATTGCACACCGTCTGCGTGTCATTTCGGTTCGATTGTCTATGCATTTATGTCCTGGCAATTATGTATTGCGTCAATGTGTGCACTATAGATAGGTTATGTATATGTTAAAAATGCTCGGAAAGCGCGTCTGATTTGGTCGAAAATATATCAAAATAATGATTAAAATATTTAAAATAACGGGTTAAGTGTTTTATAAGGAAAAGCAAATAATCAGAAGGGAAGTTTATTATTTTTAGTGGAGTCTAAATAAAAAAGTGGTTTTTGGTGGTGGCACCACTATTCCTTACAACAATCGGCACAAATTTCAACGGTAATTCCGTGTGAACGTTTCAGTCTCTCGTATAATGTAACATTAAGACAAAAAAGATGTAAATATTACACTAATAAAAAACGTTTTAAAGCTAACATAAGTGCCTACATTTAAGAAGTAGTACCTACTGAAGTTATTTTTAGGCTAATTTTCAACCATCACGTTAATTTACGTTTTCATTTACTTTTTAAACAAATTTGAAGCGTAAATTAAAACTAAACATATTTAAATTTTATGGCGCAGTAATGAATCGTATAATAAAATACTTACATAGCAATAAAAGAACGCACGTAAATAAATAAAACCAAGCCCACCACAAAGACGGGTTTACTGCGCTCAAATCATTGGATTTATTTTTATTCGTAAGGTTTTCGAAGTGGCAACACTAAAATGTTTAGGGTTTTAAAAAGTGGCAACACTAAACGCTTTACGCTCCGATTATTGCCGCTCAAATGAGGCGTTTGCCTCCGAATGACGAATTAATTTTGTTGACGATCAACTTTACGTTGCTGTTATTTTCAGTCGATGAATTTAACGCTGTTGTTGACGTTGCTTAGGTTTTTTTTTAACCGACTTCAAAGAAAAGAGGAGGTTCTCAAGTCGACGTGTATATATATATATATATATATTTTTTTATGTATGACCACGCATAACTTTTTACGGAGTGGCTCGATTTTGATAATTCTTTTTTTGTTAGGTAGGTCATGGTCCAAAGTTGGTCCCATTTTTTTCATAATTATTTGACCTTCAACTAAGAAGATATAGCATGGAATTCCTCAACCTGCAATGAGTAACATGCAAACTTTCCGACATAACTTCGTTATTTTTGAATCGATTTTGATAATTCTTTTTGCTGTGGATTCAGTATAGTGTCAAGAAGGTTTTTCATAATAATTTGACCTTCAAATTTGAAGGTACATCAGCAAACTCCTCAATATTTTATGTGAAATGCGTAGTTAACTGCATAACCTAAAGATTATGATTTTTATTCGATTTATGCTCGAATTTCGAGCACAAGACGACCACTTGTAACGATAGATAGATATACTCAGCTGTCAATAATTGAATGCACCATTTGCGCCGTCTTGTATTTTAAGTTAAACTATTCAAAGGGATCGGGGATTTTCGGTGTAAAACCAGACGCGACCTTTCTCGATAAATTGAATTTCTCGTTAGTCAACTCTGTTACTAAACCGGAGTCAAAGAACTACACATTTTGGTGAATCTATTCCGGCATATATTTAAAACATTGTATTACAATTTGAAGAATGATCAGCATAAATGTTTTAATTATTTTCTAGTTTCATAATTTGACTTCACAAGTTCAATATAGGTATGTCTATAGAACTAAAAGTGTGTTGTATTTTAATTGAAATATATTTTTAAAATATCCGCCCCTTTCATTTTATATTCCTCCTTGTTGGCACACATGGCACCGACATCAAAATTCATAATTATTGTACTTTTTAGTTTATTTTGTTCTACTTTACGATAAGAAAATAATGACATAGTAAAATAGGATCAGTAAAGATATAAAGATATACGACGCTGTCAATAATCGGAACCACCTTTTGTGCCGTCTTGCACTTTACGTTAAACTATTCAAAGGGATCGGAGATTTTCGGTGTAAAACCAGACGCGACCTTTCACGATAAATTGAAATTCTCGTTAGTCAGCTCTGTTACTGAACTAAGCCAAAAGAACTATGAATTTTGGTGAATCTATTCCCGCATATTTTTAGGGTTCCGTACCCAAAGGGTAAAAAGGTCCCTATTACTAAGACTCCGCTTTCCGTCCGTCTGTCTGTAACTAGGCTGTATCTCATTAACCGTGATAACTAGATAGTTGTTATTTTGACAGATGGTGTATTTCTGTTGCCGCTAACAACAGATACTAAAATCAGAATAAAATGAATATTTAAGTGAGGCTCCCATGCAACATTTTTGGCCATTTTTTTGCCGTTTTTATAGATAATGGTTCGTGTGGGAGTCCGACCCGTACTTAGCTGGTTTTTAAACTTTGTAATATAATATGAAGATTGATCGGCAGAAGCCTCATAAAAGGTCGCTGGTATGTGACGTAACTTTAATATACTCGTAACTGCAGGTGGTAGAACTCATGTAGTTCGACCGGGGAGGTACCATCGCCACCCTCATAATCCTCCGTGAAGCAATTTATTG
>DWNR01001307.1:0-15491 GCA_018250455.1 Polygonus leo
GACAGTGATGGGACAGTTCAAAGAGAGTGCCGAGGTGTTGGTTCGTTGGGTGCGGGTGTCACACGCTGCGCTGCGGTTACGCTGCGAGTCGTCGGCGTGGGCGCGCGAGAACGCTGCGTTGCAAACCAGACGGGATACGTGTTTTTCGCAGGCGGTAATATATTATTTTTATTATAATCTTATTATCTAAATATAAAATACAGACTTTGCAATACTCGAGGCTTCGTTAATGCATCGCCGGGTTTAAGGAGAATTCATTTCTCTTTTTTTAAAGAGTCCCATTCGCTCTGGGAATACTTCAGCAGGGAGCACATTTCACAAGCACGCTAGTGTCTAGTACTGCCGCTTATCAATTTGATGTATATAGGAACGTCCTTCGGCGAGTTGTATGGTGGAGAAAAGACAAAGTGGTAACGACGTCGAATGCCTCGGCAGAGCATTCCCATTGTAAATTTATAGAGAACACAGATCTAATATCAACTAGGATCATAATACTCTTGTTAACGGTGAGCGTAGTGCCCTGGACGTTAGGCGAGACGATAAATGTTTTTAGCGGTAAATGTGCAGACTTGCTTGTCTACCCCACTCGTAGACCTGTTCTAGAGAATTTCCCCCATTGTCATAGCAATTAATGCCAGTTTAGGGGAAAATACACTGCCTTGGGGTAGGGCAGCATGCTCAACGAATAAACAGCATCAGTTGGCGACAAGTTTAATACGTCGCTCAGACATAAAGCTCGATGCACGGCTGTACATCCACTTGCAGAGTGATGGAAGCATCAGAAAATCTTAGAAAAGTTTAGGATTACGGCCAAAGCTTCCCCGCCGCTTTCAAATCCTTTAGTCCATTGGTCAGTCAAGTCTATAAGAATGTCACCAGCCTTGCGGCCTTGACGATAACCATATTGTTATGGGGACCGACCGACTTCGTAAGTCTACGACACTATTTTAATGAATTGTAGTACATATTTGTAACTAGATCGAGCCTCAGAGAGTTTACGGCGTTTACGGCATGGTGTTTAAAAGGCATGTCGACGTCTGCTCTAATTTGCCTTTTTTTTCTAAAATACACCATCGAATTTGAGGTTTAAATAAAGAAATAGTATTTTTTGATTCAGAAATTTAAGATCTGATTAGCGCATTGCGTAACACAGCTTTTCGGTCCAATAAGCAAGCATTCAGAGCCAATCAGCGTGTAATATGAGGCCAATAGGTGTGAAATGTGAGACAATCAATCTGTAATTTGTGTGAATTAATGCACAATCCGAGTCAATCACTGTAGCCTATCAATTATTGCATGAAATATTACTCCAGTTCTAACTGATACCGATTATTGTTTAGTTGTTACCGATTAAGATACAAGATTAACAACTTAACTATTGGATATATTGTACATTTTTAATCTATCCACATTCATGAAACCACAAAATACAGTTTAATAACACGATTTTATGTAATACTAATAATCTAAGACAAAATGGAAATTTGCAATACTAGAGGAATCTATCGAATATGTCGCTGGCTTCGTAGGAAAACTTTTTAGCACCTCTTTTGTAGAACTACATTTCATAGCGCACTGGGAATATTTCGGGAAGAAATTCTTTCTTGATTTTGCCTGTACCTGTATACGGATGGTAGAGGACTGCCACGTATTTTGTTAATGTGGATGGAACTCCGTCTGAATCCGTCCGGTATGATGGAGAATAGACGAAGTAGGCACCGAGTCAAATCGTTTCTCGAAGTGCACACCATTGTATAGGCGGTAGAACACACAGAGGGAACCTGTCTCTCTGCAAGGGTAGGGTTCATAGTCCTACGGAGACCCTTGGTTAACCTTTAAACGAAGTCAATGGCAAACTCCAAGTGAGGCCTTACTTGAGATCTATAAAGCAAAAATAATTATTCTGCATTCAAGTACTGCATTGCTCCATTGAGAAAACCTAGTTCTATTGAGCTTATTTTCTAAACGATTCCGGTACTGCACCTCACTTGAGATGTTAACACCCAGGTTCCCAATGCTTGTACTAATGAAGTGCAGAGTTAATAAATATTCTGTAATGTAACATAAGTACATTTTGACAAATCATACATATTAAGAACTTATTATTACATTACAGTGCTGTCCATAGCAACGGCCGGTCTCTTGCTAACATTTAAGCCTATAAACTTATTACATTCCAGTTGTCAACAATAAAGGCCGGTCTCTTACTAATATTTAAGTCTAAAACCTTATTATTACTTCCCAGTTGTCGACAGTAACGGCCGTTTTTTTGTTAACATCTAGGTTTATAACTTTATTTTTATATTCAATTTGAAAAAAATATCGGCCAGTTTCTTGCTAATTTTTAAGTTTTTTATTATTATTTTCCTGTTGTCACCGCCGGTCTCTTGCTAATATTTAAGCTTATATTATTATTAAGCCTTATTATTACTTTCCAGTTGTCGACAGTAACGGCCGGTCTCTTGTGCTGGTTCTGCTCGGTGCCAGGTGACGTGGTGGTGAAATTGCTGAGTTCGGATCTGGGCCCCCTGTGCGGGTTCGAAGGACTGTTGAGCTTGTACTCATCGGAGAAGGCCATGTGGGGCGATATGGTGGTTGCCGTCGAGGACCTGCAGACCGTTGTATTCACTCTGACTAAAGTTGGGCACAGGTATATGAATATGAATATACCTTGAATTTGGTTGACATCCGACAAAGAAATATTTTATCTAGGGGTATCTTTAGTAAAAATAAAGCAAACGTTTATTGGCTCGATATCTTTGTGAATAATTAAAAAAAATCATTAAATATTTTTTCTAATCAAAAGTATTACTAATTTTGCATCATATAAATAAAGGAATTAAAATTTTCACTGCATTCTGAAAGTATTTAGTTATTATATAAAGTAATAAAGCTAAAGCTGTCTCATCATGATCCCACGCTCAACCTCTGTTCCTGGATTTATTTTTCATAAAAACAACATTTAAGGTGTTGTTTGTGATGCGTATAACTTGCGTATAAGCGTAGTACTTGCAGTAGTTCGTGGATATCAACTTAAAATGTATTTTATTTAGTAACTTTTTGAATGTATTCTTCAATCTTAATATCTTGCAGCAACAGTTCAATACCACACGTCGGTGGTTCGAGGGGCGCATTAACTGTATACATTCCGATATCAGATTCCCTTCACTCCAAATTTACCAATAAAGAGGTACGTACTTAATTCTTCTGATTTTTTTATCGTATAAAGGTAGCAAACGAGCATTCAGTCCACCTGATGGTGAGTGGTCACTGCTGTCCATGAACCGCCATGAAACACAATTAAATCAACCAAAATTTGATCCGACCGGAGGACTAAGATGCCTCTCCAAACCAAAACGAGAATTGCTTCACGGAGGATTACGAGGGTGGCGGTGGTACCTCCCCGGTCGAACTAAACGAGTTCTACCATCTGGATATTTTGTAATGATTTTGTCAGAAAGACTGTTTCTATTTACAATACCAGTGTTACAATATGAAAATTGGTGGCAATGATGCCGCAATATTATTCTTATATTATGTAACTATTGCGCATTAAATAATTATGTGAATATTTTTCAGCATTTAAGTTTCACCATAACAGCCGTATTTTTCAATATCGGGGTAAATGAGAAGGCGACGTTGGCGGAAGCTTTAGGCGAGACCACGCCACAATATCACTCGAACAGCGATAACTTGGACAGACTCAACAAGTACTATCACAAGTATAACAAAATATTTCCTGCTGACTATATGGCTGCTAGTAGAGGTAAACTATATTTAAGTTTCCTATTGTTCTAAATATTTATCTCAATATCGATCGTATATTTTAGTCCCTTATTTTTTAACGTATATTCAATAGTAAGCGATAACTACTGCCCGAGGACAATTTAAGTACCAATATCTACCAATCTCTAAGGCTGACAACAGAGGCGTTAATACGACTGAGGATTAAAAAAATCGCCTCTTTGTAAATATATACAGCACACTTATCTAAAACTGAAACATAAGACTTGCTTTTCCGATGATTATGACGGTGGCGTTCGGATATTTTCGAAGTAGACGAATTGACTTCACAGTAAAAATGCACAAAAAAGATGACGTGTAAACTGTTATATAGCGAACATCTTTTTATAATTATAGGTTCATCAAGAACAAAGCCATTGGAGGAAGTAATGGAGAACTTGCGTATAGCTGTTCACAAGAAAGTGCCAAAAAATATAGAAGTATTACATTTGGCCGCGCTGGCGACGCGCCTTATGAATGGTGAGTAGATTCGTCAAGACATCAAATAAAGGTTAACTTTAACTCATTTTAATGAACTTCTACTGCTTAAGGACAGTAATGTTACATATGTATATTTTTTGGGAAAACTTTGTATCTCAATGGGATTAAAATCCTGCTTCGTGTCGCAATGTAAAGTGATGCTACCCCCGAGAACTTAGTTGGGGCGTCTTTTTTAGGTATCTTTGCCTCCAACCACACCTATCTTACCATAAGTTCACTGTCCTAATAGCGAGGATTTGAAGGGATTTTCGACAGCGTTCCTTTTACGTTTCTGCGACGCGATCTTGGCGTGTGTTTCAAACAAGCATAAGCGTCCATCGTGCGTGAAGCTACGTTATCGCTGCGAAGTCGGAGTACCGCTATTGCTCGTAACACGTTCGGCGATAGTGACCTAAGAAAGAAGCACTTAACGTTGCTGTTATGACGTCACTTAACATTGCTGTTATGACGTCACAACCATGGGTAACCAACTGCAGTTATAATAATTTTCCACATTGCAGGTATAAGGTTCACGTCGTGCAAGAGCGCGAAAGACAGGACGGGCATGTCGGTGACCCTCGAGCAATGCTCTGTGCTGGGCTACGAGTACCACCTCGCCGAGCACGAGATGCGTAAAGCGCTGGCCATTATGAGGAGGTTTGTGTTATATAATATTACTAGCTTTTGCTCGCGACTTCGTCCGCGTAGAAGTCGAAAACCTCTTGGGTAGAATCTTGAAAAATCCTTTCTTAGTGCTCACTTACATCATAAAAGGAATCCCTGTACCATATTTCAAGTTTCTAGGTACAGTAGTTTTGGCTGTGTGTTGATATGTCAGTCAGTTAATCAGTTTTGCCTTTTATATATATAGATTAGATTATTGAACAATTTAATTTTTTCATGATTCGTTACATCCTTACTTCTTTCGATGCCATTAGGAATTAAAGTATTTCGTCAATCTATTTTTTTTTATTTTTGGATAAACGCGTTATCAAATAAATTTGCTATTTTTGGACCGCAATCTCAGATTTTTGCTATTCAATCATTTGCACCATATTTTAATTACACGAAAAAGAAGATTAAAAGTTTGAGCCCCTGTAGTGTACAAAATGTATGGCGACCTACATGCCCCAAATTATTATAAATTTGACCCCGTATATAAAACATGTTTAACTTCTTTCACAATTTGGGGCATGTAGGTCGCCATACATTTTGTACACAAAATGTATGGCGACCTACATGCCCCAAATTATTATAAATTTGACCCCGTATATAAAACATGTTTAACTTCTTTCACAGTGAGGGTTGTCGTCGCGAAAACACTTATAAAAATATAGGTGTACGCAAGTACGCGTTTACGAAGAAACAGGTGATGGCTCTTCCCGAAGAGTATCGCCCGCCGGCGGGAACCTACGGCTCTTCCCAGTCTTAGTTCATTTCCTGTAATATTACTTATATGTATCAAACATCAAAACTGAATGTTTATTATATTAATATCCTGTTATGTTTGGCAATTTCATTATTTTAAACAAATTTGCAATTTCATTTTTTTTTACGAAAACTAAATGTTGTCTTTATTCAAATGAGATTAGTAAACGTTTTGGATTTTATGTGAGTTCATCTCGCTTATTAACAAAACCTAGACGTTTATTATCTACATCTAAAAGGCTTATTTTGAGATTTTTTGTTCAATTAAACCTTCCATTTAGTATAAGTAATGTACTTTTGAATCAATATACTCCATGAAATAATTTTGACATTGCCGGAATATCGATGCTAATAACAAATATATGTGATGATTTTATGACTTATGTACTTAGTGGTTAGTAGATATATAATGTGCTTTGGATATTTATAAAGCCAAATGTAAGCAATTGTTCAAGTATATAATAATAATATTATATGAAAAATGTTTTCACCGCTGGATTCGGTGTTATACCCACGTAATTCTTAAAATGTTTTATATCCACTTATACTTACTTATATTCAAGTGGATCTTTGTGTGTAGTTGTAAACGAATACTTAAATTTACTTAATATATTTGCACGTGTCATAATCACATATTTAAGACAGAAACGTACTAATAGCACGGTAGGAGATGTGCGACGAAATTGGGTCGCGAGTGTCATAAGTGCATTTTTGTCTTTAAATTATCTTATATCGATTAGAATGTCGTATCACGTCGTATTATTATATTGTATACAAATGTAACGTAGACCAAAATCTTCCAAGGTAGTTGCCAACAACTTAGTACTTAGCAGATGTATTTAAACTCAATAATATAAAAAGAAAAAAAAATATTTTTGATTTATTTAAGGTTATTTTTAATAGTATGCAACAGGTGATGTTGATAACATGAGGGTTAGACCAGTGTCTCAAGAGTACAGAATAATATATACTTTATTTTATATACGATACTTAGAGGTTAGGGAAAAATATGTGGTTACAAGTAAAAAATGAAAATAATTTTCGGTTTCTGTGATTAGTAATATTCGAAACGTGTCTTCGAGAGCGAGTTCACTTCATAGTATTTTTAAATACGTGAATAAAATGTTCTAACATAGATCGTTGAATACAAAAATTATTTGTATTTAAATTTAACTATGTAAGGTCTTTTATAAGGGGGTGCGATATGTAGCAACTGATGAAATACTCGACGAGTTATCGGTACTTTACTTAATGTTCGACGACAGAATATAATTGGGCATAATAGGTATAATATAGATATTTAAGCAAGAAACATTATTTCGATGATTGCTTTGTGAAAATATTTGCATTTAATTGGGGTAAAAATAACAAAAGGATTATTTTATATTATGACAATAGTAAAACGAAAACTAAATACATGAATGTCCTATAGACATATACTGTTGTATACAATAAGGGATGTGAATAAAATCTCAACAATAGCAAAAAGTGACTGGTAAAACAATAATTATTTGCCATAATGACTGAACTCGTTCGCGAAACGTATAAACGTGCGTACTCTTCAGCACGTCATAAATAATTCAGTAAAATTATATATTTTGTTAAGGCGGTAAATCAGCTGAAGTAAATGATGAGACGTTTTTGCAAATGTAGTAGTGTACGCTTAGCCGATAAATAATCAAATTATATTTATTATTATTTTTAATATGTACGTACTTAATATTAAACAAAAATAATTTTTAATCATGAATTTCATCAACTCATTTCTTATCATCCTTGTTCTTGCTATCATCCGATGTACCATGATAATTCGTTCTGGTATTGTATTTAAAGCCTCGTGTCTCATCTCAAATCAATTTTCCTCTTCTATGGCATGTAGATAAAATTTCTGCATTCATACGCAAGAAAAGATTAACAAACAGAATGGCATGACTTGACGCATGTAACGTTACTTTATGCGATTGACAAGAGCGAGCTTATTGCGTGGCACATGGCACCTAGCGCAAACCAGTTCATTTCGGTTATTTATTATTACGAATGTGTAGTTGCTGTTGACCCTACTGGCCTTGACAGCTTCACCGAGCATTTATGGCAAGCTAATAAAGGGCTCAGCCGGGAAGACCTGGGCTAGAATAGAAGGGGAGGGACGGGCTCATACGTCGGCTATTCGCGTCGATATGGGTCCATCCTTCATTGGAACTTGAAATGGCCTAAGCTGTCTCTTTCCAAAAGTGGCTCTACGGCTAATCTGTTTCACTCATAGTGCATATATACACCACTACATATGCAAAAGCGTCTCTAAGCTGATTTAACTATACGATTGTAAAACAACAAACTACAATAGAAACGTTTCAACACTACTCTACTGCGCCCGTTGAATACTTGTTGGTTGAATATTACATTACAGATTAATTTATATATTGAAATAAAATAAACTTTTCAGTAGAAATTCTTAACAATTATAACAATCTTTACAGTAGGCAATCGGTTAACTTAATTAGCATAAAAATAATCTATTTTGTAGGTTTTAGTCATGTCAGTACTTAAAGTTAAGAAGACTGGATCTTTCAAGTGCTATAAAAATGTCACAAGACTCACGTTATCATTCGATTTTCATCTTAGTATCCTATCAGCATCAACGATTTAATAAATATGTGATGAGGACATTTCAATACCAATAATAACATTGTGTCGTTTAAAAAGAACTTACAATAAATATTAATTTGTTACTAATTTCATTTAATTTCATTTAGAAGAACACAGTTAAGATCATTTCAATTAATCATTTTATTTTGTTTGTTTGAGGGCGAGTGTTCTGCGGCCCGGATATTCGGCCCTTATCGTTTAATGAACTCCAATGAATGGGCCAGTGGTTCTTAAGTTATCACTCAATAGCCGGCAGAGAGTGGAAAACGCTGTTCTATGTGGAGTAAATAAATATTTTGTATATCATAATAATGTTATTCGTGTAAAACCAAAACCACGATATTTTTTTCATTAGCAACGATTTTTATACGGCATGGCGATGCTGGATAGGGTCTGAGAAGAAACATAATGATAACGACTGCACCTTTTGCAGTTTACTCGTATATAACATAGACTCTGATTCCAAACAACATACGTAGAATAGTAGGTAATAATATTATGATGTAGGTGCCTATTTAAATCAGTATGAATAATGTTGAAACTACGTTTTTGATTTTTAATCTTAAGAAGTTAGCAATGTGCAGTCGATGAATTAATACTTATATCAATATAATACTTTGTTGACATTTTTGATTGTGAATCCATTTTAGAATATATACCATCGTTTTATAATATAATATAATGATAGATTGTAGCAGCGGATCTGAGTATTTATTATTTTTACGTTACGCATTTCATGCAGTAATATTGGAAAGTGATAGAACACTTAATTAAAACGATACAATTATCTGGTCGAATCATATTATTAAGTTGAATATTCTAAACTTAAGTATTTATTGGTATTGGCGACGTGGGATAAAACATGTAGAACTATTTAAATTATAAACATGGCATTTCATTCATTTGTGCGCGCTGGTATATACATTTATGCTTGTGAGGCATAGCAATCTTTATTTTAAGAAGCAGTCAGGAATTATGACCACAATGTATTGTTTGTTCTTATATTATTATATTTTATATTCTGCTATGGAATCTTAGATTGCAATAAAATATTTAAAGGATTCCAACTTTTCCTGTTACATCTATGGCTTAAGAAATGAGTTGTTGATAAGTTGTTGAGCGCGCATAAATGAATGAAATCTGTAATAGTATTAAGTTTAAGGTCTGTCCTGCTGACGATTTTCGAGCGATTTCCTAACGTCCGCGATCCGACGTCTCGCGTACGTGTATATAGTCGCGTATACAACGCTTGTTTCGCTTATACACGCGACGAACATGCGACGCTTGTGTTGCTGGAATGTGATATCGTCGCGATTGTTGGATTAGAGCTATCGCTGGGAAGTTGCTGAAAAATCGCCAGTACGGTAGCGACGTATATGTGAATTTCTAAAGATATAAGCCATGTTCACAAAGACTACATCTATATTCATAGATAATGTGGCTCGGTTACCAAATGTGTATACGTGCTCCTAATTTGAAATAGCAAAAAGTCTTTGTGTACACTGAACTTAATCTTATACGTATATTCATACGTGTATATTTTGTACAAGCATCACTTAATACTTATATATCACAGAATACATTACAAGTCAGTGGGATTAATATATACCTAAGTTTTTTTTTACTTTAACCTAAGTGTAGTTATAAGTGTACTTATTATTATATTTATAACAATATTTCCATAAAACCTGTTCAGTACAGATTAAAAATGGTTCTTCCAAACTAGCTGTGCCAAATACTAACACGAACCTAAATTTAAAAATCAAAGTTGTATTCAAAGCTATAGCTGTATTGATAAGCGCTCAATAGCAATGTATCTCAATTATGTATGTAGGTTAGATATCACCTACATACAAATACTGAATGAGTGAACCTAGGAAATTCACATAAATTTTCAATTTTGTATTTCTAATGGCACTGCCTATTTCGGTTTCGTGAAGTTATACAATTTCACAGCATAATTGAAATGGCCGACTAATTAATTATTGAAATGAGACATTTTCGGAGACAAATACTCAATTATATACATTTTTTATACAACAGAAAAAAATAGGTATTGAGCGTTTATGAATATGGAAGTAAATGCGTAGTTGCATAATATATTTATTATAAGTAAAAAAATAGTCAAACCACCGTATTGTAAGTTGTTCTTAATATATTGCTTAGCTGATTTTGACATATCAATGTGTATTAGCATATTTTGACATTGATTAGCTTCGATATATTGCACCAATTAGCAATTAATTAATTATTCTATAGGCAGTCGTTACACGCTCAGTTAGCTGCTTGTTTTACCACTGTCATTGATTTGGTTAACGGCAAGTGACAAATGGGTGTATGAAAGTATCACTTCGTAGTCCCAGGCGTCGGTTTTGATCTATTTATGATGTCTATCAGCTAAATATGTTCAATGCAGGCTTTTGCGCTGGCATCATAGCATTCCACTATTTGCATTTTATGATTGTAAGAATCTTATGATGCTTGCAAGACCTTTATTACATTCTCACATTCTAATAGAATTAGTATAGCATATTTACAATATCAAGTTCCAAAACCAATAACGTGGGATTTTTATAATACATTTTGTTTTTTGGAGAATGTTATAGATTTTATAACCATACGATTATAAGTGTAGTATATATTTAAATAGTACCAAAACTCATAACAACGACATTAACAATTAATCTATTAAAGTTACGGAGTTATTAAAATAATATCGGTTGTATTAGGACAGTGCGCTAGTGTAGTTGAAAGTATTAGTAGGTATTTATTTATTATACAATTACATTTTGAAGCCATGTCATGGTCTACTGTGGTTTACTGGAATAAACATATGGTACGTTTTTATTTACGTACCATATTTTTTACAGCAGATGTTTTCATATACATTTTTGTGTTATTGAGAAAGAAAGAGAGAGTCACTCAGTTTCCTATGAGATTATTATATTCCGACCTCTTATCGGTTCATGTAATGCTCATGTAATATTTTAACTGTAATTCTATTCTGGTAATAATTTACGAAAAAGAACTAATGGTGAAAAATATTAACATGTCATCATACAGCTGTTACTGTGGGTTTATATTTACACTACTGTAAAGCGGTTATCTCCAGTTAAGTTCTTATACATATAATGCCTTTGGCGACGAAATAAAGGGCTGCATAGGTTTCCTCAATTATTTTGTTCTACCCGTTAAACCTGCTAGTTGCACTCGTTGAAATAAAATGCAATTACCTAATTTGTAATACGAACGCACATTCCATCATAAATTCACTCAGGTGTTTCAGGTACATATGAACCCTGGCCCTGGGTCGATTCCACTGATATATAACAAAATTGTATTAATTTTTTGCGACATCCACGAGCTGTACCATGTATCCAACATAACCACGATTACTCACATTACGTTATCTTCTCCTAAAAAATAAAAGTATTTATCAAACAGCCTTATAAACGTCTTTTATAGTTAAGGGTTAGCTGTTATAATAAGATTTTGTCTCTGTGTAGTATTCGTAGATATTTTCGTATTAGGTACGCCATAAAAATGTGTGCTATATTTGTTTGTAATCTCACGTTATATTTTTATTTATTAATGTCATTGTTTTGGTGAAGTTTACTTTATATTGTCACTCTGGTAAGCGGCCAAAGTATTCCTACGTAGGTGTTTTACAGTATTTTGTAAGTTATTTCAGGTTCACAGATCTTACTGCATGATTTCTATGATATCTATAATTTTCTAAAGAAGCAAATGGACGTAGAAATTACGTGGTCGGATCTCAAACAACTTAATAATGTATATTAATATGATATTATATATTTTTCCTACGAAGAGTGAGACAAATGGTAGATGCAACATAATACGAAGTTTTTCTTAACTGCCAAGTTTTCTTAATCAGTGCTGTACAGAACAGTACAGTTTCTATTTCATAATTTTATTTTATCTTTACAGTACGCGTGCAAAATATAAATAGTACAGAAAAAGCTATGGTGCCGGTGCCTGTAATATCTTGTTTATTGTTTTTTGCAATATTACACTGGACCTAATAAACTGTCCTATTTAAATGCTCTTATTCCATTGTTGAAAGTAATTCTTATATAATTATAGAAAAAAGTATAAAAGTTTGTATTTTATTTCTTCAAACCTTATTATTAACATTTTGTTAAAATGTAATTAATAAAATACGTAGATTACATTTAATATATCGACTGAATTTAAAAAGTAATTTTGCCTATATCTTTGTACGTTAAAACTGACGGAGTACTTGCAAATCCAAATGTATCTTTTGATAGTACTTTGTAGAATGTACAAAATATTTTTATACACATTTGTACATTCCATGAAGTAATTTTCAAAACTGCGAAATGCAGCTATCAATTTGCGTTTAGGAACTGCGCAGTAAGTTCTTACAGCCCGGCTTTCTGTACTTTTTCGTATTTTGTACTATGTATTATAGTTCGGTCTTTGAAGCTTTCGAGTCGCGACGCAATTACAGCAAATGCAGAGTTAAGCGCATTCTCTATATTGATTTGGTACTGAGCTGAACATTTTGCGCAAATAATGTTTTTGTATGTAAGATGTAATAAAAGTGTCTAGAATTTTACTTATATTAAACTGGCACCTTTTATCATAGGACAAGCCGGGAAAGGCATTAAGAAGAGATTTAGAAATCATTAAAATGGCTTTAAAATATTGAACATTATAATCTCGACGAATACTATCCCGTCGTATTTAGCGTATAATATAAAGTAATAGTGTGAATACGAAATATAACGTCTACTTGCTATTATACCTAATCTTGAAATCTACTCATTGTCATAGATTAAATTGTGCAAGGTTGTGTGATAATAACTTTCCTTTTGCTCTACCACTCCGGGAATTATTTATGTGCAATCAAGTTTCAGTTTATTAATATATTAATATATTTACGGATTTTATTACCATGCACTTGTGAAGTGAACTTGGTTGTACGTTATTCCCTTAATTTATTTTTTTATTTAAATTACTATATTGTATATTATGAGTTTAATATTAAGGGGAAGACGATTGTATGGTCTTCCGGTGTAAGTGTGTTCTTCCAATTGTTTCATTACTTAATAAACTGACGGCTTCAAGATACGAAGAAATGGATATGGGGCCTGTGTTTAACTAACTTTAATATGACATTACATTACACCGAAATGGGTATTTTTATTTGAATGTAAAAAATATACTTTTTATTCATTATGGTATCAACAAAAATAGATAAACTACTGGCGTTAATTAAATAAAATTAAGTTTGAAATATAAGCTGTAATATGTTATAAAATAACTTAATATATTGATATAAATTTTGAAAATACTTACATTTTGTATTATTTCCTGATATAACGAAAGTGTTTGTTACACGCTCTGCTTCTAGACCCGATATCAAATAATTGTTACAAATCATATAACCAACAGCCATATAAATTTTGTATACATTGCCACCGTTGGCCGTAGTAAAACGTTTCTTTTTCTAATAAGCGATTTTTCGATTAAAAGTTAAGTAAAAATGTGATTTACATACTACAATGCTAACTAAAATCAAGTTGGTCCGGGAAACCAAGAAGTAACTGGCCACTTAAGCACCTTGAACATTTTGAATAATCACGAATACCGTAGATTCAATACAAATCATATTTATATGGTATTGATAAAAAGGAGAAAAGTTTAATATTTATTGTAGTCATATTCTGTCCAGGTTTTATAAAACTTATCAGTGTTGAATAGTAACTAACCGTAAAAAATAACCGTAAAAACAGGAGTAAATAGAGCAAAGTAAATGAAAAAAAAACGAGAATAGGTGACGTTTATCGTATTCATTTCACATATATTATTTAATTTTACAGATTTATAACCATCTGACCAGTTATTGAATGTGGCCAGTTATTCCTAGTTTTTCCAGTATCTCAGTTGCCGTTAGGTTTATATTTTCTGGTTGGACTATGGATAATTTAAAATGTAACAGCTGCTTACCTTTCTGTTTGAGTTTAGGCTGTGAGTAAACTGTGTGAGGCATAATATTGTTAAAATTAAATTATTATGTTGCTTTTCTCATTTTTTCTTTTATTTCCTATATCCCAATACTTGTCATTCATAAAAAGATTTATTACGACAAACACCTGTCAACTTGCGCCAACGTGTCAGACCAATCATTTTCATATAGAGATAATTCTATAAAAAACAACCACTATCAGACGCATTAAATTACTGTGCCACAAAAATAAATAGAACAAGAAGTACCAATAACGTAAAACGCATTATGGTTTATAAACTGTTAGCTGTCGACAAATGGACCCGCCTAGCAAAAATAATTGCCCAGCATGGTGGGCTTCGAAAGGCACTGCGCCATCTCTGGTACAACGATACTTTAAAGGTTCGTGTAAAACAATCAGGAGAAAGATTAAATTCCTAGATGAACATGCATACCTAATTATACTTGTCGTATAAAGGTAGCAAATTAGCACGCAGCCCACCTGTTTTTTTATCGAAAGAAGGTAGCAAACGAGCATGTAGTTCAGCTGATAGTAAGTGGTCACTGCCGCCCATGGACATCAGTAATCATATACAAGTAACTAGTACCTTCTTGAATCATATCTGAATTTGATTATAGATGATTATAGATGAAAGTAAAAAAGAGCATTGTAACTTAGGCGAAGTTACAATGCTCTTTTTTACTTTTCTTAACTTCATAAAAAAATGTATTACATTTGAAATGTGCACTTCTTTTAAAAAATAATAACTTTAAAAATAATGATAAAAGTGATGAGACTTATAAAAAAACATCTAAGCATTTTTCACTTGCGTAACACGCAACCTCTCCTTGTCCCAATTCAGCCTTGTTTGTAAATTTTTGAGCATTAATAATGTCTAGTGCAGGGCCGGATTAAGCTAACGTGGGGCCCAGGCGCGGTTCTTAGGAGGGTAACGGGGGTCATGATCCCCCAAAATTATTACTGTCACATTGCAAAACCTTTTAAAAGTGGTCAATTTATGAAAATTGAAAACAGATATAACTGCCGGACGTTCAAAATATTATTACTCGTTTTGGAAATAAGAATAGAAGACTTCCATTTGTTTTATGATGTCATTCATATTAGTATACTCAGTATTTTTGTGTAATGACCCCCCAAAGT
>DWNR01001308.1:0-15489 GCA_018250455.1 Polygonus leo
TGTTGGAACGTGTTCTGTTATCGATTCTAAGTATCCCCAGCCAATTTTTTTTTAATATCTTCCATGTACAGACTTTTCACCCTCTTTAGCTTTATTATATGTATAGATTGCACCACACCACAAAAATACTGTTCAATAAATCAAATTTGCAATTTTATCATTCACTGCGTATTATGTGATGTACGTATTCAATGATACTCTGAGTATCCTCATTTTTAAGTTTTGAGGGGGAATAACTTACATTGATAAATGTGAAGTGATAATTACTGTCGAAATGTTTGATACGATTTGTAAATACTTTTTATGAATATCTAATGTATATGTATATAATAATTATGTACTTTGAGAACGTATCGCCACCCTCATAATGTGAAGCAATTTATTGTGTTTCGGTTTGGAGGGACTGGTTGTCGGCTATACTTATACTTAAACGCGAGGCGAACACCTTAGTCCTCAGGGGTAGCAACGCATCTGTGATCAAAATCAGGTATGATTAAATCGTACTTGGGGATGATTACTAATGTCCATGGGTGGCAGTGACCCCTTACCATCAGATAGACTGCACGCTCCTTTGCTACCTTTATACGATAAAAAAACATTATTAAACTTTAATACAGAGCGATATTTTTTTTGGTTAATTATTATTAAAATTATGATGATTATGATGTAGGTATTCAATGATACTCTCTCATTTTTAAGTTTTGAGGGGGAATAAATTACATTGATAAATGTGAAGTGATAATTATTGTCGAAATGTTTGATACGATTTGTAAATACTTTTTATGAATATCTAATTATTTATATATAAAAATATCTACTTTGAGAACTTGTAAAAACAATCGCACATTTATTTTCAAACAGCGTAGTATTCCTGTTGTCGCTCCCGACGAGTCATCGGGGTATTATTCACTAAAATCGGTTAATCCAGTTAGACAACTTGCAGCAATAATCATTTGAGACAATTTACCTACTTGTTGTCCTGTAGCGGCCGCAGGAAGCCTGTTTGTTTGTAGTCGGTGCGTTCGTTAAACGTAGGCAATAATTTCTGTAATAGAACAATTACCGTCTCACGTTGCTAGTTATACTTCGCAGTTTCCGTGTTTTCGGATTGCCCCTAGTAGCAACAAGAAGTTTAGTTCGACTGAGGAGGCATCACCGACGATGAGGAGTACCGCCACCCTCATAAACCTCCAAAGCAATTATTGTGTTTCAGTTTGGAGAGGCATGGTTTGCCAGCTACACTTATATACGAGGCGAAAATTTAGTCCTCAGGGGTAGCAACGCTAATAGGTATGATTGAATTGTACTTGGGGATGATTGCTGATGTCCGTGGGCGGCAGTGACCACGTATCATCAGGTGGACTGCAAGCTCGTTTGCTACCTTTACGATACGATAAAAAAACACGACAATTGGGTCTTTATTTTGGGTATACATCAACTATAATTATGTTTACTCTAAGGGTCTTTAAAGATTATTCGGTGATTCGCAACGAACTATTATTTAACTACTAACTTCTATTTGCTAAAATATTTTGTTTTTTAGTAACTTATCGCAATGTTCTGGATGCATTAATATCTCCCAATTAAGTCTCAAGTTATCTAAAGTGACGAGGTCACCGATCTGATTCTTGATTCTTTTTAATTTCTATAAGCAGAATACCGACCTGGTGGTAAAACTCGTGTAGTTCAACCGGGGAATTACCACCACCACCCTCATAATCCTCCGTGAAGTAATTATTGTTTTTGGTTTGAAAAGGCGTGGTTGCTGGCTATACTTATACATGAGGCGAACATCTTAGACCTCATGGGTAGCAAGGCATCTGTGATCAAACTTAGGTATGATTTAATCGTACTCGGGGATGATTACTGATGCCCATGGGTGGCAGTGACCATTTATCATCAGGTGGACTGCATGCTCGTTTGCTACCTTTATACGATAAAAAAGACATAACTCCTTTATTTTTATGTTATATTTTTATGTATAGATTAGAATCGAAGTAAATCTTTGGGATATGTCAGACTTTTCTTAAAATGTTCTTTATGCTCCTTCAATTATAATCTATGAGGTCATTCCTAATAACATGCCCCAAATAAATTTGTTTCAAAATTATTATTAGAGGTGCTTCATACAATCGTACAAGACACTCAAATTGTATTGTTATTTCAGCTATGTCTTAAAAAAATATAGCTTAATTTGTAAGAATGACTTTGTGCATAATTCATATATAAATGATACATGATGAATGTAATTCAATGGTTTTCGTTCGTTTTAGTGCGTATTATTATAATAAATACTAAAGTCATAATATTTGGTAATTTGAATATGTATTTTGCAGGTATTCATCACCAAGCACATCACTATTTATGAGACATTCCAATTATATCTTTAATGATATTTAAGTTATTAACCATAAACTTCTCAAATAATTGGATTATACACTTTCAAATCAAAGAAAACCTAAATTAATAACTAATTGTAAAAAAAAACTAGTTGATGACGGTAATGATACAAACAATTTGATATAAATTTTACAAAAACTGTAAAGTTGGAAGCGTCACAAAACAGAGGTGATCTTTATTACGTTAAATATATTTTTTCAAATAACCATTATAGAAGCTTATAACTCTTGTATACATATAGATACGTGTCTCAAGCTACACGTAAAGACTAGTAGATAACGCTAATAGCTCCGCAAATTGTTTGCGATTCGTTTGTAGGGTCTGGATGACCGTGTCCCTCTTAAACAATTTAATCTTCCTCAATTATTTTATTATTAGATTCAGTCACGTGCTCTGTATAAAAATCAAGCCTGATACCTCTATGGTAATGTTAGAATTTCACGTGACTAAAATATGAAAAGAAACCATAACGTTTTGTATTGGAAATTATGTTCGTATTGTCGATATGATTATCAGCAACACATAATTAAGTTATTGTGTCCCTTTTGGCTTTAGCTTTGAGTTTTCTCATTTTCTAGGCCCCTTATAAATAAGTGTCTGGTTGTAGAGTGTACATTTTGGAATCATTGAGAAATTTTACAGATTTAGCTGCCTATGCGATGTTCATTCTTATTTCCATTCTATCCACTACTGCTCCACTGACGTACTGGTACTGTAGCGATTTTCTCTAGAAATAACAGGAGTTTATTATATAGTTACAACTTCCACGTAACATTATGTTTCTTGTAATTGAACAACTATCGATACGAGAACTATCGACATCTTTAGTCATTTAATTTAATTGAGGCTAATGTAATGCAATAAAGAGGTTGAATTCATAGACCCTTGTACTATCGATTGACTCGTTGACTTGGACTGATACGTATGTATAAGATGTTCATAGCGTAAATAATTACGTTTTCTGACACTTCACAAATAAAATTTCAAGCATTTAGCCTAGCGGCAAACTAGTATAAACCAATTTAAAATTCCACCCCAAGAGACAGGACCTGAAGCTTGTTAATATGTGTTTTATTTCGAATATTGTGCGTCCGATCTCCAGGAAGGCTTTATTTTATGATGGCCTACATCTTAGAATACCTCTTTCAGTCTTTCACATGGAATTGATCTCATTCACTGATAGCCATAACACTGCCTCTCTGGGGCAAATTTTAAATTTATTTTTCCTTTTAGCTTCGATGTATCAACCACGAATAGTTAGAGTTGCCTCCTTACCGACAGTTTGGAACCTATTTAATGATTATAAATTTAACATTTCAGAGGTAACGGTTCCATACGTACGGAACTGCACGCCGCCGGCCATCGATGACTTCCCGACGGGGCTGTTCACGGAGGAGGAACGGCAGCATGGCGCCATCGTGCTCCACGCGTTTATTTCCATCTACCTGTTCGTTGCCCTTGCCGTGGTGTGCGACAAGTTCTTTGTCCCCGCGGTTGATCGGATATGCCACGGTAAGTGTAAAATTCATTTCGTTTTCTCGTCTTTTTATGATGTCGTTGGTATAAATGAAAATTTAATTTAACTTCCCGATGAACTAGATTCTTGAAATTGTAAGTATAGCTCAGAATTTTATAATAAGACAACGAGATGTTATTAAGAGAATCTGATGATACTTTGACACGTGGTTTGGCCCACCAAATTTGTGCTGTGCACCAAGATTAATAATTTCATCTACAACTTGAAGCATGGAGAACCTGCTTCACGGAGGTTTATGAGGTTGACGTTGGTCCCTGCCCTTCCAAAGGAACTAAGTACATAAAGTTTACATTTATCACCTTTCAAGTAATAAAAATAACTGTATTTTTTCATAAATGATTATAATAATACAATTTATAACCGAAAATAAACATAATTTGTATAAGTTAACTGCTGCAACCCAAATTCATATTTTTTTTATTGTTTTCAGCATTAAACATGACAAATGATGTAGCGGGTGCCACCTTTATGGCAGCGGCGACCTCGGCTCCAGAGCTGTTCGTGAACGTGATTGGAACCTTCATTACGGAAGGCGATATTGGTGTCGGCACCATCGTTGGCTCTGCCGTGTTCAACATCCTTGCTGTGGCGGCTTGCTGTGGTATTGGCGCTGGGATGGTATTAACTGAACCATTAAATTAATTGAATGAAATACAGCAGTGGTATAATGTCAATTACCTGACGCAATTGTAAGCAACTCTTCAATGATCAGTCAAGATGACTTATTGATTTCTCATGAATCATATTCTATTTGATGGGCGATTAAGTACCCGCTAGATGCCCGAATTTTAAGGTGTTTTATCAAGCAATAAATAATACCTTTAACTAATATCTATTTTCATCTGTAATCATTAAAAATTAGGTAAACAAATCTGCATTGATAACATCCCAAAAAGATAAAGAGGTTCTAAAAGAAATGCTAATAATTGATTCCATTTTGCAGGTGGTGCCTCTTGATTGGTGGCCTCTGACTCGGGATTGCCTTGCTTATGGCATAACTGTTTCCATACTTATTTGCATTATGCATGACGAGTATGTGATGTGGTATGAGGCGTTCTTTCTGGTCTTGTTGTATGGAGTTTACATCTGCATTATGTACTACGATAAATCTATTCAGAACTTTGCTAAAGGTAAAAAATATTCAACTCTGTACCAAATATTTAATTTATATGATTCTAATTCTGAATATTTACAATTTGAATTGAACAAATTGCAGGTAGCTGGACTTGTGTCTCAACAAGGCTTAAAAATAATGGCGAAAAAGCTGATAACGAGCTTACAACTGAAAATGGTTAGTTTTCTATTTAATTCTAATGTTAAGTTATAAATTTTAAATGGTTTATGTATTATGTTACTTGCAGATAATAAAGACGTGAAAACTCCATCACCTAATAGGGTTGAAGTCGCTATTGATCATCATCAACATAACGGTAATATCAAAAATTCTCCTACGTCTGATGAAAAGAGGAGTGAAGTTGAGATTGCGTCTATTGATAGTTCCCTCAAAAGCGACGAAATAAAAACTATAAATGTAGAGATGGAATCTAAGATTGGTGATATGGAAATAACATCTCAAGAAGTAACCGTTGATCAAATGGTGGAAGTTGAAGAAGAAAATAAGGATAAAACTGATGAATACGAACATTCGCTTTGGAAGTGGCCTACCGGACGAAGCAAAATTACCAAGGTATGGAAATGGTTCAAGTGGATGATCTTTACTATCCAAATTGAGTGCCTTATTGATTACCAGTTTATTTTTACTTTCTCTCAAGTTCTTTTAAATACATTGGTCTATTGATCTACCCAATATAAATGTTTGGAGCAAATTTTATTCAAAATTAGTCATAAGGTTCCCGCTTGTGGGTTACCATTACCAGTTTATTTTTACTTTCTCTCAAGTTCTTTTAAATCCATTGGTCTATTGATCTACCCAATATAAATGTTTGGAGCAATTTTTATTCAAAATTAGTCACAAGTGGGTACTTTGGGGGCTTTGGGAGTTAGTCACAAAAAATAATTAGCTTCAACGATTTGTGCTACTCGGATATGACTGGGAAGCAAATTAATAGGTTTGAGCGTTTTCACAACTTGAGTATAATATGGATATGTGAGTTCTAAAAGAACCAACTTTGAAAAATGATTTTTGATTTTGATTTTGATTTACGTTTGACTCTTTTTATCATTTTCTTTATTGTATGTCGAATTTAGTACAAGTACTTATATTAATTATTTCCTTAAATTTTTCCTTTTGTCCCATGATCAGTCTTTACTCTACTGAAAATCTAGTGCTTAGCTACATCCAACTGCTTCGTATAAAATAACATTTATACCCAGTGAAACAGTCTTTCTATTTCAAATACTTACGTATAATCCTATATTCGTTTAAGAACTGGCAAGATGCCACTACTTATCACTGTAATTGTATTTTCTCCTATTCTTTGTTCTTGCACAGCGTTTGTTGTTGTAATATATATTCATTATATATTATTGTAACTGTAATGCTGTCTGTACCCTTGTTCTAGTCTTTCTTCGTATAATTTTATTTCTTCACCGTTGTCGGAAAAAAGTTGCTATCTAATGATAAGCTCCAGTGTATTTTTTTTCTAAAAGCATAATAAATTAATACTTTATTGATTTTTATTATTTGTAATCTCACAATTAATTTTTCAGACTACATGGATCGTTACGTGGCCTATCCACCTTGTATTCCTGTTTACTATCCCAGATTGCGAGAAGGCTCGATACAAAAACTGGTTCCCTTTGACTTTCATTATGTGTATCGTTTGGATTGGATCTTTGTCTTACATTGTAGCTTGGATGATCACTATTATTGGTAAGTTAATAATTCAGTTTAAGTACATTCGACATCGATAAATTGTTTTCTAGCAAATATCATGGTCAATAATTATTTTTTTTCAGGCGATACGCTGATGATTCCTGACTCTGTGATGGGCATAACATTCCTTGCCGCTGGTACATCTGTCCCTGAGGCTGTTTCAAGTGTGATTGTGGCAAAACAAGGTACGTCTTCGAAATAATTTCTAAACGCATTTGTTGAATTCTTTAAAAAAATCACATAGACCAAATCTAATGTTATTTATTTTTATTTTTCAGGACATGGATCAATGGGAATAAGCAATTCAATTGGATCTAATACGTTTGATATTCTGCTCTGTCTTGGTCTGCCATGGCTTATCAAAGCTGCTCTAACTCCTGCTGAGCCAGGGCACTACTGGGTTAGAAATTGTGATAAACTTCTTGTTAATATACTTTTGTAATATCTGATTTGAAATGTCTTAAAGAAATGGCGAATATTAACAAAATATGCTTATGCAGATTAACTGCCTATGCGAAATTTATCTCGCAATTTGCAAAGCGACATTGGGCCCTTTTATTTCAAATGCGTGATAAAATTTTAATTGCTAGCGAAAATTTTGCATCTTATCTTGTACTGAATTTAATTTTCGTGTGTTAAATATTACTTGTTCCACTAGGTGAAGATAAATTCCATGGGACTGGAGTACTCGGCGATATCTCTGCTGTCAACACTACTGATGTTATACTTGACGTTCTGGTTCAACAAGTTTAGGCTGGACGCTGCGGTGGGAAGGGCTTGCCTCGGCATGTACATCATGTTCCTCGTGCTCGCTACACTGATTGAGCTTAATGTATTCTTCCCGGTCAACGGCCGCACTTGCAAGCGATACGAACTCAAACTCTAAACTGTGCTCGGATGCGTAATAAAGTAGTGTTATGATAGATCCAGGTGGATCTGTCTTTTTTGTGTGTTAATGTGTGTATCTCAGTCAATGAGTATGTTGTTAGATCGTAGCTCTTAAGCAAATCTTCTCAGTTTATTAGCAGTTCTCGTACTGTATAATTGTGTCGTTGCGCTATTTGCGTTACTTAGAATCTAGATGTTTTACATTTGATGTTTAATATGTGGTGTTGTTTCCTATCGGACGTAGCATTGTAATCATGTTTCAAGATAAAGTTAAATGTTTAGGAAGTAAATTGCATTGGTGAACTGCTTTATGTGTGTTAATTCCGTAGAATAGTATATGTTGGTTGTCAGTTTCAATGTGTTGATAGACGGCCACTAATTTATTGGTCTTTGGATTTATAATTTAAAATTATTAAAATTTAAAAATTTCAAATGATTAATATTTTGTAAATTTCAAATTATTAATATTTAACAATTTCAAATTATTAATATTTAAAAATTTCAAATTATTAGAATGTAATGTTTATGATATTGAAGCCAAATGTTGTTTTGTTTGAGCGAATTTTATTTTTAAAGTTAATTTAATATATTTTAGATCAAATACATGGAAAGAGATTTTGTGACTTTATCATTTACATTTTTGGAATATTATTTTCTCTTAAACAATGGAATTTATACTTGTTTGATATGAGTAACGATCAAAACGATTATGTCAATATCAAACTCGGTAATCAGATAGACCTATTTCTTGAGTCTCAAGAATTGTGTTTTTTTGTAAATAATTTCGTAAATTGCGTTATGTAACAAAACTTTAATGATAATTAAATATATGAATTCTATTTCCATCCTTGTTTTATTCTGTATCACTTTACCGTAATTTAAAGCTTCATTCGTATTTTGAATAACAATGGATACTTTAATTACCTATCTTTACAATAAGTTGAAGTGTTAGGTAAGGTTAGGTAATAATGAGAGAAAATTGTATCTATAAAAATGATAAAATATAGTCTCCTGTCGCCTGTGTCTGTTTGTCTGCCTGAATGCGATGAACTCAAGAACTATGGAACTGATATTAATACGGTTTTTACTAAAAGATCAAGTGATTTCTTAAAGATTATGTGTAATTCATTGAACTACATAAATTAACTGAGCTGTAACGGTTATTGCTAATTGGATATGATTCAAAATATTATGAGGATAACATTTGTTGGACTCGCACCTACCAATCTACATATTTTGTTGTGAATAAAAATATATATGTGCTATACTACCGCACGAATCCGGGGCGGGTTGTCAGTTGAATATTAATCTTGTAATGGTAAATAATAAAATTTAATTATTTATTCACTTCAACTTTTGTTTAAATGGGTCGAACAAAGAAGTTTTAAGATTTTTCTAAAAGTAAACACGAAAAGGAAGACGAATTTGATGCAAGTGACAAGAATCATTATCAGCCTACACATAGTAACTAAACAGTCCAATATATTATAGGTACTTACTCTTGGTACACACAGGCTACAAATAAGACAACATTTTATATGTATATTTTTAATTGATTAAATCAATTTTAAATTAACAAAAAGTAACGTAAAGTTAAAGACACAAAAACAAAGAAATTAAACAAACTTAGTTTATTCTTATGCAAATGTGACATTTGAACGTAGATAAAACATAAACAATAAAATTAAAATACGTTTTAGAATCATAATGATTGTTTAATTAGCCGAAGTTAAAAGTACTATTTCTTCGGGCCAAATGCTCCATGTTGTGGGAGGGGGTGTCCTGAAAAAAAGAACGTTATTAACATGGTGATTTTATACAAATACACACACATTAAATGATGAATTTGACATTTTTTATAAATTTTTATAAAACACAGAACTAAGCAAAAGTGTTTTTTCAGAATTTTGCTTTTCTTTTTTATATTTTAATCGGTAATGTTAAACCACAACAAAGCTTTTTCATAACACGTTGGAGGTATAATTATAAGACCTATAATAAATTCAAAGTACTCTTAATTCTATAGGTATTCTTACCACTTACTACCAAGGCAGTTAGCCTTTGTACATGTCAACGAAAAATAGATAATATATAATAATATTGTACTTATAATTAAATAACAATTACTATTTTAAAAGAAAAGCTAAAACAGGTAGATAAATAAAAGCTATTTAAAAACATACATGTACGACGGACTAGAATTATGAAGATTTTCATGTAACAACAACAACACATTACATAAATCTATTGAAGGAGCGCGCATAGGATCAAGAGGGGGAATTTCCTCCAGGTAAAGTTAAATGGGTCCAACAATGTTAGGAAGTTGTTACGTACGACTCTGACGCAGATGATTGCAATGATCACAGGATCAAGGTCGTGTAGCGACATCTATTGTTGGATAGCACGTAACGAAGAGGCAACCTACTTTAAAGGGGAGACAATGCTTTTATGGGACACATAAGGAGCACAACAATGGTTATTATAGTAAAATCAACTTTGAGACGTTTTTGCGCTTATGTGTGTAGTGTGTGTGTAGTATAGTAAGGTTAGCCGATAAATTAATCAAATAATATTTATATACTTTTAGTTACATACATAATATTAAAGAATCAAACATTTTTCATTCTAATTATTCTCAACATCATTTTCATTAACTATATTTTCGTATGCTTGTTTTTGCTTTCATCAGATGAACCATTAATGTTAAAGATAATTCGTTCTGATATTGAATTTAAAGATTCGCCCCTACCCTAACATTAATTTTCCTCTTCAATAGCACGATGACAAAAAAATCTCCATCCCTCTAAAGTTATGGACTTAATATTATTGATCAGTGAAATAATACGCAAGAAAAAATTAACAATCTGTCAAAATTTTCATTCGGTTTGACATACTCTACGTGTAAGCGCAAACTGATAATTTTGTTTTACTCACTGTATGGATATATGCCAGTACATACGCAAAAAGGTTTTTAAGCTGATTCGACTATACGTGTCATTATTTTCTTTCAGAATTTCAGGCTTTGAGGCTTCGTACTTATATATTTAAATATATATAAATCATAATAAACACACACGTAACATAAAAAAGAAACAGGACTAACACAAATGAGATGCTCTATAGGGATCTACTATTTGGTACTAAGGAGTAATCATACCGAACAGATGCTCCGGCATGCTATTTGTATGGTCTATACCAATACTTCACGGAAAGTTCCCTGCGCGTAGTTTGCCAGTCTAGCGCCCACCCTCACGCGCTGAAAGTGGTATTCCTCATGTTTTATTTGATATATTAAAGTAAATAAACGTTACTACTCTACAAGGGCATGGTATGTTGACGTAAGAACCAAGGATACCAAATATGTTCGTGGTCCAAAACCGGGCATGTATGCCAGCAATCGTCACTACCCGGCTAGTACGATGCCATAAGATCGCATCGTAAATATGTGGATCGTAAATATGTGGCCCATCAAATAATAGCTAAAAGTGTCCATCACACACGTCCATTCTAATCTAAATGCTGTCAGCCTTGAGATGGCAGCCAGCATTGATTTAACAGTATCCTTGGCTCGAAAGCCGTTTGGGCCTTTAGTATTATGACATTAGTTTGGCACTACGGGAGTTTTACAGGAAATTTCGGGAGTTCTTGGCATTGTAACCACATGAACTCCCGTATTTTGCCTCAGGAATTTGTGCGAGTGCATTGGCTTTATAGTTAATATCCGACGGCGAGCAGCTATAGCTTGGATTTGGTCAGCATTACATAAGGACATCAAGTTTTAAGCTGGATATCAAACCTGGTAATCTGCTATCTATCCATCTGGAAATAAGGAACCAACTCTCGAACACCAAGCCATGTTTAATATAGCCTCTGATTCAGTAAATTTGCAATCTTTCTATGCAGGAGAATTAAACAGTTCCTTAGAGGTTTCTGTAAGTCATGCGGATATTCTTAACCCTAAAAATATATATTAGAAAAATGGCATATTAAAAAATTACATGTAAAGGCACATTAGTACATCCAAAAATTATTGTTCGTAATTTTAGTTTCTAAAGTTATAGATAGTTTAATACCTGATTAACTGCTAAGCGTATGATAATCAGTGCGAACTATTATGGCTATTGACAACCAATATATTGGACAAATAACATGTTGATAAATATGATGAACTTAAATACGTGGTTCTCTAGGAAATTTGGAATTTATCCTATATTTTCTTAAAAATAACCTAAATTACACTCACATCGACAATTTCACAACATCCAGTCGAATAAATCCATCACATTTATTTACAACATTGCCAGATCCTATTTTATAAAGATTATAATTGACGCGATCTGAATTAAATGTAACCATTATACTAGTCTGATTTGTCAGATCAACGTATCCAGATATTTGCTCATGCTCTATTTCACGCAAAGAAATATTTTGCGGTCTCTACGAAGCGATAACGTGCGTCTTTGTCGTTTTCTGGTCTAACAAAAATAACAACAACAAAAACAAAGCCAACTTATCACCACATTAAGTGGTGGATAGCGCTTGGTCATATTTAGAATATACATTGCTTTGTGACGATTTTTTAATTGTAGATAAGACTTTAGACATTGCTGACAATGTTAAAGTTCAGATCAATGTTGATTGCTGACAATGTTAAAGTTCAGATCAAGTAGTGCGGTAGTGGCTCGCTTCACTAGACAAAATTATACGGATGTTGCTGTGGTTTAATACTGCAGATTTTTTTTGATGTTATACCTAATTATAAAGTGGTCGGGCCACTTGATGATACATGTTCATCGTTGCCCATGATAATTTGCAACATCAGAGGGGTAGCCAAGTATCGCCGGCTTTGAAGGAGAACTCTTTTCGCACATCTTTTCATTTGAGAACTCATCATGCCATAGCGCTCTCGGAAAGCCTCGGGAGGAGGCTCATTCCACATCTTTCATCTTTTAATTTGACGGTTATTCTCAAAACAGTTTAATTAGTCTTACATAGTGCTATTTCTTAGTGGTAGGCTATTCCACAATTAATCGGTTAGTGGCATTAAGCCATTATCCATATTGTTTAATACGAAAGCAACAACAATAAACTTAGTGTCATAATACATAAAGCCTGCGGCGTGCAAGTCTGTATCCATAAATTTCGTCAAGGAAAAAAGGGGAAGGTAAAGGTAAAGGGGGAAAGGGGTACGTAATGTCACATTTATAAATCTACTAGTTGTGCCCGCGGCTCCGCCCTGGCCAGGGGTCTTCTCGACAGATTAGTCAAGTTTTCATCAAAATTCGTTAAGCCATTTTCACGTGACGCGCGGTCAAATAAACAGACAAACAGATAAACAGACAAAAATTTTAAAAACTGTTGGAACGTGTTCTGTTATCGATTCTAAGTATCTCCAGCATTTTTTTTAGAATATCTTCCATGTACAGCCTTTCGACCCTGTTTAGCTGTATTATATGTATAGATAGATTTTTGAAACGAAGATCCTTATCGCGTGGTACACGCACTGAGCGGGATGGGAGCGAGATCGAAAAAAGCGTAACACGATTTTACCCCGAGCACCGAAAGACTCAGCAGCTCTCTTCTATTGGGTTTTCTTAGGTTATGGTCATAATCCGATTACTCTTTATAAAAACAAATGTCAGTATTTATAGCCGGACGACTAGTTCTAAATTATTCGTACAGTTATCGGACTAATAGTCACTTTGTAGTTTTATTTTTACTCATAATCCGCTGATCATAATCGTAGTCTCTGTGTACATTTACTATTGAACAGTGGTAAACTGTAATTTTTAGTAGCTCAATTAATATGTATTACAGTGTGAAGCTTAAAAACTTTGTGTCACTTTTTTATGAACGCAAGAGTAACACTGTAAGCTTAATAAAGTATTTTCAAACATCAATAATAATTGAAGTTTTTGTCTTGTTTCATTTCTTTAATAATATAATTTGACGGCACCAACGTTAGCATGACACAAATGACCACATGAGACATGGACGAATACTAAAATCGTGACGTAATTTATGGATAGCTTTAATTGAAGCAACATTGCATCAAAAATCGTAAAATCCATTCCGCTGGTTGGCAGTTGGACTGTAATAACTGACTATGTACGAAGCCTGTGCGTACAGGTTGTCCCTTTCGCGGGCCTGCAGCTCGATGTCGTGGTGCGTGGTGCGCGGGCGGCGGCAATGAGGATGCTGCGACGGCAGGAAGCGGTGAATCAACGGAGTTAGCAGGTCGCGGTGTACCTACGCAAATGGAGAATTCGGTTTGGTTATGTTGGTTTGTTTTTGACGTCTTGTGCGATGTGCGATGTCATTATCGTTGATTAATATTGGACTCTACTTGATGTGGGTTTCCTTTCCAAATCTAAAGGAATAAATATAAATTAGATACCCCCTGTATCTACTTTACATTTATTCCTTTTGATTAGTCATTTACATTAATAAACTATAGTAGCTTTAATCTCAAACTTTGTGTAAAAATACTTAAGATAACTATTGTTGAGAGATGTAATATATTTTCTTTACAGAGACAGTTCAAAGTTCGACTACAAACAAACCTTTCCAAAAAAACTTTACGAATGTTAAAGATATATTTTATACATACTTTAAATTATCTTGGCGCACGTTATTATGTGTGAATAATCTTTATTAATATTATAAAGTTGAAGAGTTTGTTTGTTTACTTATTTGTTTGTTCATTTGCTTGCTTGAACGCGCTAATCTCAGTGTTTCAAAGATTCTTTCAGTGTTAGATAACCCATTTATCGAGGGAGGCTATATATCATTACGCTAAGAACAATATCTCCACCAAATCTCTCTTATGTGACGCAAAGGACCTTGCGCGGTTCCACTAGTGTTTGTATAAATTTCATGACTGCATGTGTGCCAACTGGCACAGTCAAGGACTTTTTATTAAATTAATATGTCAAAAATGTATTTTTAAAAAAATATTTATTATTTTCTTCAAATTGAAATGACAATAAAACTACTGACTTGGATGAATGCATGTTTATGGAAGACTAGCTGACCCGACAGGCGTTGTCCTGTCTTAACTTTTTACTAACAATTATAGTTATGTTACAATAGAAAAAATAATATAATCGTTAAGTTTTCTTGAATTTTCTATTTTTTCGCACAACTTTCTTAACTTTTTCTTTAATAAGAACCATGTTCTGGCAATAAGAAACACAAAAAAAGAGAATTTGCGAAATCCCTCCGGCCATCCACGCGTAATGCCATGGCCAAGGAAAATAAGGATTCATTTTTTTATTGTGTAAAGGTAGCAAACCAGCATGCAGTCCACCTAATGGTAAGTGGTCACTGCTGGCCATGGATATTAGTAGTCATCCCCAAGTACGATTGAACCAAGGTTGAATAGAATAGTTACTACCCGTGAGGACTAAGATGTTCGCCTCGTGTACATGTAAAGCCGGCAATCACGCCTCTCCAAACCGACACACAAGAATTGCTTCACGGAGGATTATGGAGGCGGTGGTACCCCTCTTGTCGAACTAAACGAGTTCTACCACCTGTATATTAGCTAATAAGTGTATTACTCACCATAGATGGATCATTGGGTTGAGTGAAGTAAGAAACGATGGAGCCAGTCACCATGCACACTATCATACCAATCAGCGTGTAGTACAAGTAGCTCACTCGGTATAGAAAGAACGTGCCGGACCTGGTGATAAAAACAATTAAGGGGCCGTTCAAGTATTACGTAAGCAGATTTATTACAATTATTAACCCCCCATCCCCCTTGTCAGCAAAAGTAAGCAAAGCTCTTACCCCCTTCCCCATGCTTACGTAAACATTTTTCAAT
>DWNR01001309.1:0-15487 GCA_018250455.1 Polygonus leo
GAATCCAAACCCTAATATAGACGTAAATAAAATGTAATAGGAACGTAAAAATAGCTTTTAAACAAAAATAATAAAAAATATATATATATATATATTTATTATATTTATATTTTATTTAATAATAGAAGATATATCTGTTATATTAAATGTAAGACATGTTTATGTTTATCTAATGTATTGCAAAATAATTGTGTTAAATATTGAAGTTGAACAAACATTATATATAATATCTCTTTGTTTAGCTATCTCTTGTATAAGTTCGGTGATAAAGGTAACATTCAATTTTGTCGCCATAAAAATATCGTTAAGTAAATACGACTCAGATTGTTATCGCCAATTTAGACGACTTCCATGAATTCTGTGTTCGTTGAGCGTGAGAGCTGAGAGATCTCATATTTGACTTGAACTCGAAAGCAGACTTTATTTCCATGGAATATAGTTAAAGTATTTATTTAAAATTAAATATTTTAACATTTAACAAAAATAATTATAATGATATGTATCGCATTAAATCGCACTAATTGCCTCACTAATATTTTATTATGTTTTGTTGTGTTTTGTTTCATTTAAGATTTCATAAAATCATATAATTTTAAAGAACAGTTACTTACATTTAATATGCATTTTAAGGAAGTACCATAGCTATTTTCGAAAGAAAGCGGCAAACAGCTAAGATTGTAAGAAAGATATCATTTCCTGTTTTCTCGTTTTTCGAATTGGGTTAGCTTACTTTCACCCATTCTTTAGATAGGCCAGACACCGTTGCGTCAGAATTTCGAGTGGCCGTATTTTTAAAGGAGAATAGTTAACCCAGTTTCGGAACTGTCTCTGGCTAATTTTAGTCCCGGCTACCTGACAGAACATCACGACGCCCCTTCAATGGCCACTCAAACATATTTCTGATATTTAAAGCACGGCAATAAGTGGGAACGAATAATGGTTTATATCAGAAATGACGCTATTTTATTGAGACAAAATATACACAGACGTTTTAATTTAAATTAATTAATAATAAGTAAGTATAAGTTGAGAAGCAACACGATAAAATCCTTTAAGGACATTTATTCTGATATACAATTTGCTGTGTTGTCGAATTTTCATAATTTGTATAGAAATACATTTATTTCCAACTACTATTTATTAATATAGACTAAGAGATCTTTAATAGATAGTTATTTAATAGATACTATTTTAATATGACATAGACCTTTAATTCTCATTGTTTTCTAGACGTTATGACGACCCAGACCTTAACTAGAAAACTAGAAAGTAAATCAGATATGTGTTTGGATAAAGATCCAACCAGATAATAATCGAATGATACGACAGTACCGATACACCACGCGGGTTGTCAATAAATAAATGTACCATTTTATACCTTGTCGGTAGGTACCTGTTGGATAGCTAGCACATTGTTAATGTAGTGAATCAGTAATCTAGATAAACATGAACAGCGGCCGATGCGAATGAACTCCGCTTTAATGTAATCCAATACCAAAGTATGCCATCGGCCCGCCTAACCTTTTAAACAAAAAAAGCTAAACATTTAACTAGGTTATGCATATCATGATGGATTTACCATGTCATAGGTACTTTATAAATATAGGTTATAGTTTTTTATATATATTTTTACGGTTATAGGCTATAATAATATATCCTGGTGTATTAACCCCAAAATGCCTAAGAATGTCTTTCCAATATGTAGATCTACGAAATAATATTATTATTATGATTAATTTGAGACTAAATAATAGAAACAATAATAAAATAAATAAGACAAAATATTGTCCAAAACTAGTAATACTATTATCAAAATTTATTTCACATACATGCATATACATATGCATTTCTCGTTAGAACAATTGAAGATGACATCGGTACACGTTAGTGCCGGCTATTGCGCGGTCATGAAGAACGGCGCGTGCGCATGCGGCTGACCTACTTATTCGCCGACGACGGCCAGTTCCCCTCCATCGGACCACACACGCCTCACTGCGCTACAGCCATAACCATTACTGCAACCCATCCTAATACTGAAACATCGGTGCTAACTTTTTAACGAAATCCCTTACGTCGGTTCATCGACCCCGCTATCGAAATCCGCACACCCACACGCGTGTCGTCGACTATCCGACGAGATAAAAAAAATGAAACAAAAAACGTCTTCTATAACGGTGAATGAGAATAAGACAGGGATAACTATATTTCGGCAGCGTACTCTACGAACGTAAGGTCGACTACGAAAAACACTGACGCAATTTTTACAGCGTACGTAATTGAGTACTGACGATGTCAGCGGTGTGTGTGTGTGAGCGCCGAGAGCGACGCCCGCGTCCGCCGAAACGGAGGCGGAATATTTAGGTGAAAGTGTTTCGAATTTTAACATGACGACATTCGCGCGCAGTCGTTATCGTGATTTTGCCGAATCGAGAGGCTTGGAGACGTTGAGCGCGCAAGCCGCGAAGTTGTTGCGACCTGCGCCCGCGCTACCCTAGTGTTCTCGTTTCGCAGGAAGTGCGCTGGACTCCGCGTGCTGACGAGTGCTGCGTCGGAAAAGTATGCTGAGATTTGGTGTTTCTAAAAAAAACGGTGTACGGTGTTCGGTGTTTTTGTAAAGACGTGGAACTCCTGTGATGTGCAAGTCTAGGTGCTAGGCAAACTGTCGTCGGGCGACAACCTGGGGCCCGAGGCGCTCGACGCCTCCGCGCATGCTCGACAACTGCAGACGATGACATCCACAATGGGTAAATATTTACATATTTTCAAGTCATTCAATATCAACTAGTGAAAAAAAAAACACATTTAAACTTCTGACCCCAAATATTTATGGACCACTTTACACAAAAAAAATCAATTTGCATATATGAAAAACAATCGTGTAATTTTCGTATTTTTTTTTACTACAATCTTCATAATTTTATGAACTGTTTTCTCCACATTTGTTTAAAATCTTTGCATAAAAATTATTTTAATATTTAAAAACTATTCAATCCACAAGTAAAAATATCCTGAATTCAAGCTGTATAAAGCAACTTCTACGTACGTGATGTTAACGCCTCGTAGAGTATTTCGTAGCATGGCGTAGTTGTAAAGCCTACGCCGCTTGCTACGACTGTAAGCTTAAACTCAACGTTATCAGTTCTAGCACGTATTATTTATTACATATTTTTATATGCAATAAATTCTCTAAAGGAACGTCTATAAAATGTATAAGAACCTTGCTTTTGCTTAAAAATGAACAATATTATTTATTGATAATAAATAAAATAATACATTTGGGACAATTAATAAAAAATACGATTTACTCTTACAAGTACATTAAAAAACAACAGTTAAAAATATTAGTTCAATATGAGTAATGTAATAACATACATCAATAATTATCATATTTATCAGCAACTTTGTTTCTTTTTAAAACAATATATGAGTAAAGAAAAAAATTAAAGCGAGACCAAACTAACACACTTGAATTAAGACATAATTCAAGTTCACCAGAATAATTTGGATCAGAGGCAACTTCGCAGACATTGCTCACGACGGGGTACCATTTTGAAATGAGCAATTCGTTCAATGTCTTATTGTGCAAACACTGTTCTGTTCTGAAATTATTCCAATATTAATCGCGTATGATTACAAAACAAAGCGCTTTGGCGTTAACCGTGACATTCCCAAATCTTCTCGTGGATCAAGATCGTGACTCCATAACTTTAACTTTATGATCGACCACACTTTTACTTTCGTTACAATATGGCTGCCCTTTGTCTATGGCCTACGACTCGATGGGGTCAATGATCTCGCGTTTTGCCGTTGCCAAAATACGTTTTTTACGCTCACTTTCCAATGCGGTGAAAGCGAAAAGGTACCGAATGTCACTGGTTCCTTTCAAAACATTGTAGTGGGAGGATGCCGGCGAGTTAAAATAATAATAGGTGTGCCGGTCCAAAGCGAAAACATTGTTCGCTATTCAGTATGATTGCCTGTAGTCGTGACTGTTATAATAATACAGATAAAAAATAACGCATTGACCGATATTTCCTTTTGTTTAACATTACTGTTCTACATTAATGTGTTATTGTTTCGAATTTCGGATGTTAGGGTGTAATTTTAATTACATATAAATAACTATAACTATATAACTATAAGGAAATTACTATATATTGATCTGATGCGTAGTGTATGTATATATTAATTTATTTTAAAAGATGACGTTATTTTCGATTGAAAATCATTTTGCCAAAAAACGGAAGTGTCATTTATATCTCTCGTTCGCCTTCTATACAAAAATAGGTAATTAATCATTAAGTATCCGGAAATATGTTTGTAGCGAGTCTGATAGCCCAATCAGCGGCTTAAACCTGAGACGCATTTAAATAGAGGTTAAAAGCCTACGTATTAATGCTATGAAATAGGAAGTTGATAGATCGGAAGTGACTAGTTTCCAAATGGAACGGTTTAGTTCAACGCGTTGAATGTCAAGGCTTCGCAATGAAGGCTAAAACTACAAATCCTGATCATGTCTTTATACGCATCTGTTTATAATGCTTTATATGTATTAAGGATCAGACATTTCCAGGAAAAAAGCAATTCATTCATAAAGAATAAATCTTTAGTATCATAAGCCTTGTGGTATATCATGGTAGAAGTATGTTCGCAAGAACTTCTAGCAGAATTTATTAACATGAAAAGTGAACCCAATAAATAATAACAGAAAACGTTAAATATGAAAAATGATATAGATATAGATATAAAGATTAAAAAGAAGCTTTCATATATGGATAGACAAAGTTTATCATAGATGCCATGCCATTGCAGTATTTTTTTAAAATATTCCTATGTTACTCATGTAACATAATATCTGCAATTAAACACTACGCAAATAATACTATTAGATCCTAAAAATCGTCTATTTAAAAATATATATTTTATACCGATATAACGATACCGATATATTACGATACCGATCGCCTGACAAAAACACACATTTATTTCATTAATAACCACAAGTAACTTAATCCCTATTTATTATATTATCATATACAATCTGTATTTATAAAACCTTGAATGAAGTTTGGAACCATAACGAGCCTTGAGCGATCATTGACTCTACATTGTGCAATAAATAGTGGGCCTACTATTTTGAATATTTGTAACCAACACCTGACGATAACAGCTTGTCCTTTATATGCACTTGTTGCACCACCAACTAGTAAGCAAGATGTTGTTATAATGTTATTAATAAGACTGACTAAAAAGACTGACAAAAACTGCTCTTACTACCGTAATCTCTCGACTTACGGGCATATCTCTTATGGGCATATAAGGCATTCAAACAAGCTATCCTGAAGGATGACATTATTAAACAGTATTTTTTACCTAAAGAGAATTTAGTTCCTTTATTTAAAACTGACTGATTAATCTTACCACTGTAATGTTAACATAACACAGCGCCATTTCATTACAACCCTAGCGATGAGCACTATAGCGCGCTAGTTGTCCAGCGATTTTTCCATTAGAAAAGTAAATTCAAACTCATTTTTTTGATTTAACTTTTCTACACTTTACACGAAATCAGTAACTATTTTCTCGCTGAACTCGCAGAGGCAAGTAAGACAATCGCCGAAGGTACTCGTAGCTGCAGCGGTCGTTGGTCGAAACGGGCGGGCGGCCTCGCGGCGGCACTGACATTGCGACCGGAACCGACCACTTCCTATACGAGATGGCTACCTTAAACCGGCTTCAGAAGGAAGTTATCATAGAATATGTGTTTAATAATCGGAGTACACGGTTACTATTGTGATGTTAACGACTAAGCCATGCCTTATTATATCTTTAATTGTACATAAGTGTATCTATTTAACATTATTAATTTATAAATGTATATAGCGGAATCATTTATTTACGATTTTTATATGTAATCAAATTGAAATATTTCTTAATTTAATTACATATAATAGAGAATAGATTATACGATACTATCAGCTAGGACATTTTAAAATCAAACTGATGTTATTCCACGACATGAAAACTCTCTGTAATAAAACCACTTAATGGTTACTGACGACTATCATAATAAACTGTAGGAACAAACACGGAGCCTTACACGTTAAAAAATATAATGATCTCAATTTCCTTTATAAAAACGACACGTTAATATCAAACCGAGATCTTTGAGGGCATACTCCACGTACATACAAGAATGGAACATAATGTACTAATAAATTATGCTCATATTGTAAATATCACAAAAGCTGAGAAGCTCCATCCATCCTGCTTAAATTACACCAACCCAACATGTAGGGGACGACCATCCGCCACCTACTCGTGTATTACTGCACATTATGGCAATGTGCTACCCACGTGGGTCCACTGGCACTGCCCACCACTACGCTATGAACCGATTCATTATATGATGCTATGGGTATATGTACAAAATTATCATTAACTTCAAGCAGTGATGGTTCGCTACGATGTCCATACGCACAGTCTACGCCCAAGACGACTGTAGCTCAAGACAAAATTTTGATTTGTTTTTTCGTAATATTAATTTTTTTTCGTTATATTGATCAAGAAAGAATTATATTCTTATCATTAATATTCCAGCGTCCTAAGGATCTAGAGTTCAAAGCCGAGGCCTCTATGACTTTGCGATGTTATGTACGTAGCGTTGAGAATTGGTAAGGAGAAGATACGTGCTCGCTAACTATATTAATTTTCCTCATCCAAGTAGATATTGGTTATTCAAACTTAGTTTTCAAGAGCATCGTATACGTGTGTGTGACCAGTCTCAATTACAATACAATGATTGTTTTAATAATTATATTGACTTTTTAATTTATTTAATTTTAAAATATTATTTAAAAATATTTATAGTTCAACACAAAGACATTTTAAAGTCGCCTTGCCAGTACAAATGGCAAGTTTATAAGTTTGCTTACGACGCAAATGAATCGCACAATACTCAATAGCCCCACGAATTTCTATCCATTGTATTCACAACAGTAAGTTGATAAACATGCTAGCAAATGTTTTGAATGTTCAAAACTCCGACCCTGAATTGACACTGGACGCCAACCTTCAACAGAGCGTGAGCGTTACGTCCATATGTCTATTATATTAAGGTTTAAAGTTATTAAGACGGCGTAAACTTCCGTCTGATGCTTTGCCTCGAATTATATGAACCAGTCTTTCGAATAGTACTGTCAGTCGGCTAGTTTTGATAGATCAATTCATTGCTGTCAAAAAATATCATTATCAAATGATAATTTATAAAATAGATTAACCTAACTTTGATATAAGCTTAATTTTCATTATATCTCAGATTATCTTTTAAAAATGAAAAGTATCTGTTAATATAATCAAGTGAGTATACATAACAATGTCTTTTTGTTAGTCAGAAGGCATGAGCAAGGTTTCTACAACTAATTATTTTAATATTCAATTAAGCAAAAATATCAGCTAAAAATGACGTTACAATATTTAATTTAATACGCATTTAATGTCCATTACATATCAGGAACAAATGTGAAAATTATTCAATTAAATTATTACACTATAGGTCTCTGCCCACTACACCGTAAAGTGATACGACCGAACGGAAATATAAATAAAGTAAGGACTTAAATTTGGTGGTCATTGCCTCCATTAATATTTTTAATGCAAAATATAACCACACAATCCCAGCGCAGACATGATCCTTGATAAGGAATACACTTATAATCTTAATATATAAAAATGAATGTTTGTATGTATGTCCTTTATACAATCGTATACTATGCATTTGATGATGTGATGATCTTTAGCAAAGTTGTTGTGCATGAATGAGCCCACGAAGGTTTTTGAGTTGGTGCGACCAATTTTCGACGGTTTATTTCAGTTGGTGGCGTAGCATGGCGCGCAGGGTATAGCTAGTATAATATATAATTAAGCACTCTTTATACACTCAATTTGTATTTGTTGTATGGGTTATAGGTGTTGTTTGGTGACAATAGTAGATGTATAAAATCGTAAAATCACTGTAACTGCCATTGTATGACTTAAATAACGAACGAGACGAAAGAATCTTGCTCAAGTATGCATGTCGAGTTTGGCATTAAAGATTTGTTAATATATAATTATATTGAATATCAAAAATCAGTTCCAACTATTAGTGTTTATAAATATTATTCTGACAAACAAAATAGCTTCCTATATGCAAGATGCGGAAGTGCTATAAAGTTCTCGGCCTCGCCGAAACACTTACGACGAACGACGCTCTCATACTCCACGAATTATTTTATTCGCCACAATATTTCTGAAACCAATAAAGAATGAACTTAAAACTTCAGAAATTCAAAGAAATCATTAATTCATTTCAAATACATACTTTATTCATTTCAAATACATATAGTTTGCAAGGATCCCTGTTCTAGGTTGAATACCTGTATTACTGGGAACCTTGCTTATCCACCAAGATAAACATTTGTATATACAAAGGTAAAAAACTTACGTTGTGCAAACAAAATCAACAAATCCGTTCAACGATTAAAAGTTATTGTCAAGCCTCATTTACTAAAAATAACTAGAACATTCTTTAAATTCGTGTTACGAAAACGATAAAAAAATTCTTTGGATAACGTATTTACATTATTTGAACTCAATCAAATTGGAGCAAATAGTTTTTTAAATATTATAAAGAAAGCATACAGATACAGATCTGATATCGTAGAAGCAACTATATAAAGTAACAAACGCAGATTTTACTTGATTATTCCGTAATATGCATTGAACATTATGTACATATGTATAATTTTTATTTATTTATGTATATAAAATAATGACTTTTTATTTATGTATATAAAATAGAACGGAAGACATCGGAAGCCATTTACAATTTAATTCTTTATTAGCGCGGCTATAACACGACACTATCAAGGTCTTTGACACGTTCGAGTTTATTTTGAAGATGCTAGTTCGTTTGTTTCTGTCACAAACGAAATAGTTTTTAGCTCATTGCACTCGCGTGTAAACAAAAGCTCAGATAGTGCTCTTAATTATAATTGACACCAGGTGAAAAGTCTCTTCATGTAAATTAGGAAATAAGATTAAAATAACGAGGCAAAGGTGTAACAATGAATCTACTTGAAGAGAAGTGATGCCGTATGTATGAATTAATACTACTTTTGCTTATGGTCATACTCGTATAAAGTCATGCTCCTAATTTAGACTAAAAATAAATGTTATATTTTTTTAATTTTATAGCAGAAATACAGAACTTTGTAATATGAAGGTTTTCCGATGTGTTTATGTTTATTTTTTTGTATAAAACGAGCCTAAATTCTGTCATTACATATTAATCTAACATATTAATTGTATGTATGTAATGCAGGTAAGATTATCAGAACTTTTTACACAATTATATTTCAACGTCTCAGAATGAATCATTCTGTTATCAGATTTCGCGTAACGATATATTTTGCGTCGTAGGATTTGCTCTAACTGCGTAATGTACGACGCAAACAAGTCGGTTGCAACTTAAATGTCATAAAATCCATAAATAGCGTCTACGTTATACGTTACTTTAAAAACCTGTCTTAGACTTACTTAACTTTATTGGATTTTTATTACTCGTGATGACAATATTCAGATATTATATCTATTACTTAAATGTCTGTGGATTTTTTCATTACAATTTATAGTACATCTATTCGACATTATTGAAAACACTACCTACCCGTTTAATTGTATATCTTGATAAATATTTATAAATAAATATAAATAACTATAGCTCGGAGTTAATTATAAAACAAACAGACAACCAGTTTATTATCTGCATTTAGTTTTAATAACATACTAATTGCCTCACGTACACATTGTAGTCTCAAGTTCAGCTGATAAAATGTCAATTAAACAGTATCGCCAAGGTCAAGGACCTGGCCGGTTGTTGACGCTGTACCTACTGGTCATTATGTCGAAAACCAATGTCCGTATGTTTTCGTTAGTTGTATATCCACGGCTGTATATGGTACGTACTATTTTTTTATAGGATAGAATTTTCATCAATGTGTCGGTTCTATCACAATGTTACTAAGTATAAGCAATATTAATTATAACTATTTCTTGTCTATAATCCTGCCGTTGTCCGTCACTCATTGTTTTTACGTAATACAGGTACATAATAGTTCGAACCTATTTATAAATAAAGCTTTTCATTGATTTGACGAATATCGAAACTCTACACTTCTAACTTAAAGAACGTGTTATATAAAGAAATGTTTCTAAAATAATTAAAGAGAATAATTATGATCATTCTGCTATTATTAATATGTTTACTGGCTTGCTAAACTTTTCTTTCATCATAAATTACAGATTTAAATTTATGAACGAAGTGAAAGTACCCATTAATATATCTCTCTTAAATAACAATACATTTTGAAAAGCTAATGCGACAAATTAATGCAAAACGGTTTATTTATATCTAGTGATAAATCCGCATATCTGGTCTCGCCAAGACACTTAGTCATGATCATGGCCGTTACAAAGAATACAACACCCAGAATAATAATGAACGAAAATAAACAGATATAGGTACTAGACAGTACAACGTACTACTATTTGACACTATAGGAACAACGCGAAAGGACAATATCAATTAAGTATCCTTTTTGTCAACTTAAATAGCTTTCAAGTAAGAAATAACTTACAAGTTTCCGATACGAACAATAAAAATTATAAATTGTGATATCGTAAACATATCGCCACACATGGGACTCCTAAACGATGGGATGTAAATTATATTTAGTCTATAAACTAGCTCAAGTCAAAACGTTGAAAACGTCAAAATTTACGTACTCAAAATATATTTCTAAGTACTTATTTTCCTGTGGAAACCCTTACAAAATACATGCATTTTATAAGGCTTTTATTACACTGGCTATCTACGGTTTTCATTATTCGCTTATAATAACAATTTCACTTTTATTTTATGTTGCATTTCTTAAAAGCCTGGTTCAATGACTTATTATTAGTATAAGCGATTAATTTCATGACACAGTCATTATAAGCATTTTCATATAAAGTGACAACATATTTCATTAACACCTACACATAATGCAACGTTAGTGTAAACCTCAAAACGAGTCAAGTGGACTTTGATATTGTATATTCTACTTGAGAAACTAAACGAAGATGAGGCGAGAGACTAGATAACTCTGTGAATAGGTAACGTATCTCGTATTAAATAAAAAATTCCCAGAATTTTATATATATTTAGTTCTGTTTTAGTTCATCTATCTGTGAACATTTATAAATATACACTATTTTCAAGGTGGTAGAACTCGTTTAGTTCAACCAGGGAGGTACCACCGCCAGCCTCATAATCTACCGTGAAGCAATTATTGTGTTTCGGTTTGGAGAGGCGTGATTGTCGGCTTATACATGAGGCGAAAATCTTAGTCCTCAGGGGTAGCAACGCATCTGTAATCTTGGGTATGATTTGATGGTACTTGGAGTTGATTACTGATGTCCATAGGCAGCAGTGACCAGTTACCTTTAGGTGGTCTGCATGCTCGCTTGCTACCTTTATACGATAAAAAAATATATAGTGACAGATGACGAAGTTTTTCTTGCACCTTTCCATGAAAATATTTATGTGAAACCGAAACGAAGTATGTAATTGTATTTCACTACCATAAACGCTATGACGTTTATGGTAACCCCAAACTCTACTATGAAGCGGAGCGAAAAGCTAAACGTTATTGAGATGACTAACAACGACAGGCGAGATGGGAACCAGCGTCATCATGACTGTTTTGTATATTAATAGGAAACTTTTGGGAGACACATGTGCGGTATCCCGATATAAATTCCTTAGCTTAGAATGTCTCTTATATGCTTCCAGTGCCATACGCCGTCCATCATGGTTTTTAAAATTTGCCTTATATTTCATATATTATTTTTTAATTATACACTTAAATAGTGTTATAACTATTTTCTGTAACGTTTATTTTTTTACTATGGGAGTAAGAGACCAGACCAGACCAATGAATTCTAAAGTCAACTTCAAACAGCATTAATATTCCGTTTGCAAACAGATACCTCAACTTCCCAAAGGACTATGATGTTTACTCTAATAAATATAAGTAAATTTGATAATAACATCTCGCCAATCCGAACACATGAATAGTTTTTTAAAAAATTAAAAGAGTAGTACATTCAAGTATTTGATTCGTGTCGATCTACCGTGCATTTTATTTCTACAGTCCTACCACTGAAACGGACGCATATAACAATATAAACACACAGTTAAATATTGCATCACAATGATTTTGACCTTAGTTTTATCATAAAGAAAAAAAAGCAAATCGGAATCGTTAATTCCGAATCAATACGTCATAACATATAACATAGTAATAACCATATTGTACAGTTAGTACGTAAGCGTTAATGTCATACATGACTTAAAAGACCGCAGTTGGTACGAGGACGTAACAGATTACAGGAATTGACGTAGAAACCGTACGTACATAGGTACAATACAATAAATTCCGTCTCTTATCGGGCTCGTAAAATTGCATCGCTCATTCATAACTGAATGAAATCCGCGGCTAGATTTAAATAAAAGATTGTTACACGCGACGCCCTATGTAGTTGTTACGAATTTTGAAAAAGAAAATGACGTCCGTTCGATATATTTATAGATAACAAAACCTAGTTATTCCAATTTTCGCGACAGTTTTTCGGATCCTGTTTACATCTTGCAAGGCCAGTCAACACTCATATAGAAAATTATATCGTTACGTTCAAACAAATAAATGTAAGCGAATTTGAATACATCGATTAATTTAGAATAGAAAAAAGCAATCAATTGTTACCGTTGTTATTGCTTGAAATATAAAATAGTTGCAAAATTATTTTTAAGAGTTACTCAAACTGCGCCAAGTTTAATAAATATATTTAGACTGCTCTTGACATTTATTGCAATGTTATAATTACTATTAACATTTTATTGTAGTAAATAACAAACTTATAATAGATTAAGACGAATTTTTGAAAACATCTCTTTATAATGACGTCGATAAACAAGCTCAAATTATTATTATAATTTAGGACCGTTTTTCCCAATTTTAACAGATATATATATATTCGTTTCACAGATATCGAAACTTTTGCTGTTAAAAATATTCATTTACCCAGATAAAACAGCAATGTATTAAAAAGTAAGCAATTAGTTAACGCTATTAATATTGTTTTTAATTAGGTCGTCGAGCAGTTTAACAAGGTAGTTGCCGTTAAAATATGTTTATTGTGTTAATTAAGTTACAACTATTACTAAATTTATAAGTGGCATTAATAACAAAAGTTTCCTTAATGAAAATGCCACAAGAAACCACTATCTCGTTACAATTCAAAATGGAAAGAACAAATATGCCATGGAAACACTATCTATTTCGTCTATGTGAGCGCTTCAATAAATTCATCCCAATTAATATTATATTTCGTCTTGTTTCAGGAATAATGACACTCAGCCGCGGCCCGTGTGACCTCGACAACATGAGCCTGTTCCAAGACCTCAAGCTCAAGAGGCGGAAAGTTGACTCCCGATGTAGCAGCGATGGTAAGTGAAATTTTTATTCATAATTCTTATATATATACCTCGCTACTATATGCCTATTTACTGTATTTATCTAATGGTTTATTGTTAGCTTAGGTTCTCCACGCTGTAAAATAATATTGTTCTTTCACTCTATTTTGCTAAATTAATCAATAATGATTCTTAAGATATATATATTGAATATATATATGTTAAATTTTATTAGTTTTAGGTATATGTTTTATTTACACTTATGTATCGATAATTTAAGAATATGTCTAACACGCAAAAGAAAAAGAGCACCAAATCGCTAATCTCAAATTTATTTACGGCATCGTTAATTTTTTGTGTAATGTAATATTGTTGAGCTATTAACGATAAAACTTTTTTTTCCTTATTAGTAATGACGATAAAAAAGCGGGGATAATCATAACCTAAAAAAATGCATGTCAGGCTCCAGATCACCAATTAACAGAAAACAAAGCATATGGAATTGCAACATAACATTCAAATTCGCAATATTTAGCTACATCGAACAAAAGCAATCGAGTTAGTCGTGCAACGAGATGCAATATAGGTGCTAAGGTCAGGATCGGCCATTGTTATTCCAGGCGAGATGTCTTCACCGTTGCCACTCGGATCACGGAGTGCCTGTCACTTTCAAATGCGATAGCGAATTCACAGTTGTAATTTCGTTTTCAATTCGACGTGACAATGACTGTGATTAGTAGCGCTGCTAAAATAATAAAATATGGCACATGATGTGACTATCAACCAACAGGTATCACTACAGGACTCCGAAATCTTTACTTTGGTCTTAAGGTTGACTTGGTCTTGAGACCCTTCTTATAACCTTTTCTTCTGCAAAATTGCTGTGGCATGAGAAATATATCTGTCCTAATGTACTGTTAAAGTTAGTCCTACTCGGAGCTAGTCTCTAATACATTATTACTCTTAAAAACGTAGTTTGTTGTAATTTACATAGAGGGGTCTGACATCTAATCCTCTCTACGAAACGCTAATTGTATATAAGAAACTGATACGTAGTGAAAATTATTGTAGCGGTGGGACTGCCGCTGGTAAAATACGATTTTGACCTCCGGATGAAACTAGAAATTAAATTAAAGTATTATTCTTTTTTAATTCGTGTCTTTTACGTTTTGGGATTTTTAATACATCTTTTCATTTGTAGTATTAACACTTAATGACAAATACAAGGCACGTACTTATAGAACGTTTCTGTTAATCGATTTGTTGATCGAATCGATGATTCGTTTGTAAATTGACGGGGATTCGACTAGTAGGATGATCACAGTTTTGAAACTAGTGATATTTACGTCTAGGTATTTTGTCGTGTTATATAAGGTAAACAATTTAATACTCCTAAATATACTTTAAACACATTTTAATTTACTACGTCTACAAAACAAAAAGACACAAACACATTCTATTCATTTGGTTATATAAATTCAATAAACTCAAGAAATTAGCGTTCGACAATCAACGTCATCTGCCGAAAGTTGAATAACTCTAAGCATAATCGTGAGAGATTCGGTTTGTAAAATGTAAGAACTTTCACTCGGATGAATAAAATCTTCCAAAACAAGATCCGGTTCAGCTCACAATCGCTGTCGTGAGGGTTATGAATGGGAGTAATAAAATTAACACTTTCAATGGATAGCTTTGTTACTCGGTTAATTTTATAGATCTGCATGTTCTTCAAATCACTGTTCACTTGTTGACCTATGCCAAGAATATAGAATCTTGTCGATATACTAGTTTTTTTCTTTTTTTATCGTGTAAAGGTAGCAAACGAGCATGCAGTCCACCTGATGGTAAGTGGGCACTGCCGCCCATCGACATCAGTAATCATCGTCAAGTACGATTGAGTCATACCTAAGTTTGATCACAGATGCGTTG
>DWNR01001310.1:0-15484 GCA_018250455.1 Polygonus leo
GTGAAGCGAAAACTTTGTACCTCTTTTTAGAAAAAATACCCGGGCGGGGAGGAGTATAAATTTGCCAATTTGGTACAGGGTTAAAGTTTATATGGAGAAGAAGCGCAGAAACCTAATGTTACACTATAATACATTACTTTTAATAGGAAAATCATTTGAATATTTTTAATAATTCGTTTTAATAAGATTCGTTTATTTAAAAATATAAACAAAAAACGCTTTTCTTTATAACATTATTTATTTTTAGATTTGTTTTTATTACGCTTGAATTTCGAGCACAAGGCGATCTCTGGTTTATATTATTCTACCAATTACACACACACAACATTTTCATATAATTTTATAAGCTGTTATTTGTCCAGTTATTTATTAGTAGCTACAGACAATAGACATTTTCTGCACAACCCGGGTAGACCGGGTATTACCAGGATAGAATAAATCTCGAGTACCTATTTACAACTTAAATCATACAGACACTTATGACATACCACAGTGCACTTCTAACCGCCGGATACTTGTATGCGTAGCGCCGGATAACAAATTGTATTCTTACTACTACTGATAGCCTGGTACTTGTGACTTACGAGTACCAGGCTATCAGCTATCAGTAGAGAAATACGATTTTAATTTAAGTCACTTACACTGACTCATGATCGCCTGGTACCATGAAACTTTTATTACTTATTTTTCTTTCTTTTACTTATTTTTCTGTCTTTATACTGCCTTCTTCATTTGATAAATAAAACCTTTTTTACACATACTCACCTCAATTCACAGGTCTTTAATCTTAAACACACACCGGTCGCACCACTACTACACTTCTGACCGCCTGGTACTCACATAATCTTGTCTCACCCGTTTACAACAAGTACCAGGGTAACATAGCACTCGAGCAAGAGCGTAGGAGTGTACACTCACCCTCAAGAGCATAGACAGGTGGTGCATGTGGACCAAGACGGTACGCCAGCGTGGTGACCAGACCATGGGCGGAGTGTACCCGTCTCGCGCCAGTGTTGTACAGAAGGAAACAACCTCCCCGGTACGTGTTCTTAGCTTGTCCAGCTTGGAGACAGTTCTGGCCGACTAGCGCGGACTGCTGGTTGCCTAGTATCTGTGGATAAGAAGATTAATTTAGTATGAAGATATTATGAAATTGCGATTACAGCAACAGTACGCAAAGGTAGGCAAATCGTCCAAATGCGGACTCGCACACGAAGGATTTTTTTTACATACTGCCAACAGTGGCGTTTAAATTGAAAAGTTAAATTAATAACTAGATGATGGTCTTATACTACATTATATTTTAACATAGTAAAGTATTTTATTACCTATATAACTTTTTATTTATTTTATATTTGTTTTTATAGCGGTTTGTATTGCGGTTCGGTACGGTCTATCTATTCCGGTTTACGAGATACGAGTACAACCCTGTAACATGACGAAGATGATAGAATTCCGTTGGCAACCTTTGATATCGAACTCATAAAAGTCCCCTAGCCAAGTGGCATAATCAAGACGATACTCTTGATCACGTTTTTACTTTGCAACAAAGACAATTTTTGATTAACTATACGGAAAGTTTGACCAATAGTTAAATATCTGTTATGCTAGACTTCGTATGACTAAGTAATATATCAAATTTTATAATTTTCTATTGTTCCATTGTTCCGGGCCTCGTTTCCTTTGTATTACATTAATCATAATCATATATATCATTCATAATCATTGAGAGTCAAACGATGTCATCTTTAAAACAAACAACTTGTTCCATAAAATGGTCCTTCAAGTCAGTTTTTTGACAGTATTTTAAGAAAAGCTAAACATACCCCAGATATCCTGATTCCATCCAACACAGATCCATCTTTAACAACACCATAGACTTCTGAACTACTCCGAATTTGTGGCAATGAGTCCCTGTGTATACCGAAAAGCCTGAAAACAAATTTATTTTATTATATTATTAGTTTCTATATTTGTGTAATTAGGAACTTATCTTGAAACTACCAATGTTTTGAACTCAAATTTTTTACTCCTTTGGATTTTTTACATTTCAAAATGTACATACAGCCAGGGAGGGGATTGCGAGGTTTCAAACCATCTCTAAACCGGACTCCTACTAAATCGTGATTGATTTCCACAATTCCAGAATCCTCCTCAGTATAGTTATCATCGATTGACATAGACAAATCAAAATAAAAAAAAACATGTAATGTAAATACATGAATATATATTTCTCAATCTTTATAAATTATTGCCTCTGGGCTTCAATTCAAATTCCCCAAAAGGAAAATCCTGACTTTGTGTCAAGGATGATTTGGATCTTCATAATCTCCAATGCTCATATGCCAATATAAGGTTCCTTTAGCATATAAGATAATCCATACTAATAATACAAAGCTCCAAGAGTGTTTGTTTGTTTATTTGTTTGCTTGTTTGTTTGCACGCGCTAATCTCAGGAACTATTAGTTCGAATTGATTTTTTTGTGTTGAATAGTCCATATATTGAGGAAGGCTATAGGCGTCATAATCACGCTATAACCAATAGGAGCGGAGTATCACGAAAATTTGACCCACTCTCTCTTAAATTACGCAAACTAAGTTGCGCGGGAGCAGACTAGTAATTAATAAAATTGATATAACCTGTAATATAATATGTAGCGATGCCTTACCTACCTACACAACATAGGATCCCAGTTCAAAGTTTCCAAATTCATCAGTAGCGTTCTTGATGCATTTGTCACGTCCGTCAAATGTAAACCCTCTTGCACACCGCCAGTTAAATTCTGAAATAAGGAACATATACAAGAAGTTAATAAAATTACTTTTTTATAACTTTTTATGGAGTTCCAAACAGTAAAAGTGGGATGAATGGGAGGAATCACCAAGATTTTGATTTACTGTTCTTCTGTATTCGTTAATTTTATGTCAAAATTCCGTGGTGGAATCTCCAAGATTGTGATTTACTGTTCTTCTGTATTCGTTAATTTTATGTCAAAATTCCGTGGTAATACTTTAAGCATTTCAACATCCCTATATATGTATATAAGCTTTGTTGATTTCAGCAAAGCATTTGACACAGTAAAATAGTACCAACTATTGGACGTCCTTGCACAAATGAAAATACCCGATTACCTTATACGACTCATACGAAGGCTTTATAAAGTCGGCACTTCTGTCGTACAAGTAGACGGAATCCAGCTAGAGAAGTTTAAAACGCAAGCAGGAGTTTGACAAGGGTGTATACTGTCTCCACTACTATTTAATATCTGCACAGAATGCATCATGCGGATAGTCTCACATAAATGGGACCGGAGTATCTCTGTCGGAGTCGGAAGATATACAATTTAAGAACTCTTCTAGCACAAAGTTAAAAAGATATGGAACTTATGCTGAATAGTCAAGAGACACTAAGTCTCTTCTACGGATTCGCCATATGGTTACTATATGGAGACACTAAACAAATACACAACTCACCCACATAATCCACGCATCAACGGTACCAAACAGCAACCTCTTGTCCCGACTGGCGCGTCTCACCGCCTTGATATTGTCCTTCAACCATCTCATCTTCAAAGCACTGAAGTAAGGACTTATTGGGAGACCGCATATGTGCTTCAAGTAGTTCTTGTTTCTGTCTGGAACCTTCGCTAGGATGGCGTCCACTGTGCTGTCTGTTCTGATGTCGTTCCATGCTGGAATCGTATATGTGAATGAAGTTAGATTATTGCTTTTTATTTATAAACCAGTTACTAATTTTGATGGGAACATTTTTAACAAATTTAGATTTTTTTGCCTTAAATCTAGTTAGGTCAACGGTAATGAATGTCAAAATTTTTGGGAATAGTATAGAAAATACTTAATTAAATATTATTTAGTTGACGTTGGATTTATTTTTATACCTTATGTTATAATGATGAAAAATATTTGCTTTTGCTTTTATTCTTTACACAAATGCTCGCAAAAAAAAACAACAAACAAGCTATTACGACAGAGGCATACAAAATGGGAAAAAACTACAGTGGATTTCGAAAAGTTAATTAAAGTAAAAGGCACGACCTTTGCAGCGTTACTTACACACACTTACATACGAGGCACACATCTTCGAACTCAGCAAATCGAATTAGCAACAAATCTGTGGTCAACTTCAGGTACGACTCTATCGTACTTGGGGATGATACTAGTGTCCATGGACACTTTGACGACTTTCCATCAATTGGACTGCATGCCTGTTTGCTTCCTTTATACGATGAAAAGACGAAAAAAACACTACATATCCGACTTTATATACCTAAATAACTGACTTACTACACATTATATGTATTTGTATATTAAATTAAAATTGACAGGATTTTAAGGTGTAAATTTTATTTATTTACCTATAGCCGGATGTAAAGGTTCGCCAGTAAATTTGTCCCAAGCTATTGTGGTTTCTCGCTGATTTGTGATGCCTAACGCTACTATGTCCTCTTTAGAATAACCTGCAAAATAAATTATACATTTTGTACATTGTATCTATACAATGACAAGTAATGAGTATACAATATAAAGTAATGATACATTCTAACGCCTTCTTTTCAACGCCGAGATCCTTAATGAAATATTTACATTTAACTATTATACAACATGTGTAGACATAGTATATACAATGTAATATTTTTCCTTACCGCATAGACATATGAAGAATAAATAAAATATGAGAAGCAGCTTTATAGGCAATAAAACACAGTTTTATTCTTCTAGATAAACTAGATGAGGAAAATCGAAAAGGAGGAAAGGTTAAGCAAATTATTTTATTATTAGAACTAGATCTATTGCCATAACTTCTAAAAATTTTGCAACAGACAGACTATCCTATAACACATAGTCATTAAATAGGATAGGGTAAAAAGGGTTATAGATAAGTTTGCCAGGTGGAAGAACTCGTTTATTTCGACCGGGGAAGTACCACCGCCGCCCGCAACCGTGAAACAATTCTTGTTTTGATTTGGAGACGAGTGGTTGCCGGCAATACTTATACACGAGGCGAACATCTGAGTCCTTAGGGGTAGCAACGCATCAGTGATCAAACTTTGGGGATGATTACTAATACCCATCCATGGGCGGCAGAGACCACTTACAATCAAGTGGAAGCTACCTTTCTAAGATAATAAAAAAGTAAAACAAATAATATTACTTTGCATGCCTTAAAAAATAAACACGATTATAGATTGAGTACCTACGTCTTGTAGAGATTAAAGTTAAAGAAGGTACAGAAAAATATTTTCAGAAAAGACGACTTTTGGATGCGAAGTGCAATGTAATCCACTCAATTGTAGATCCAACCATGTAATCCACTAAGCTGAGTATCCACCAACAAGAATACATCTTCAATGGATTCTCAGCCTAACGGCCAACAGAGTGGACTAATGTACCACCATTAAAATACCTATTGGAATAATGATTGACTTATCAATCATAATCTAACGTAATGGCTGGCTAACAGAGCATACTAATGAACCATTAAGGCATAATGACTGATAAGCAACTTAATATCTTGCGTAATTGATATAGGCATTTGAGCGCCAAGTCAATCAAAATTTAATGCATTAGGGTAACGGAAATACAGACCGCGAGCTTTCCCATGGAGGAATGGCCTGTGGATTTTCCAGCAACTCATTGCCTTAAAGTTTTGTTAATAAATGACTTTCCTGGCTCATTAATTGACTCTGAGAGACTGTAGTCTTACTGTTTCAGCAGTTGACTCTAAGGCCTCGATCGATCTTGAGTGTAATTTAAAGTACTAGATCAGTGTTTCCCAAACATTGTTTTGCCATGGCTCGGTAATTTTCACACTGCCCCTGCGTGACCCACTAAATATTTTTTTACGTTCAATGGACGAGATTTTATTAATTTTATGAACTTGACAGACATTTGCATCGTTGCTGTCAAGGGTAAGGGCATTTTCTTGACAGCTAATGCCTCTCCATGGATGCTACAGTGCGTCCATACACATTCCGGCGCTACAAGGGTAAAAACCCTTGAATAAAGCCCAGTACATACATATGATCCCTGATCGTGCGCCATCACTACTCAATCCCACGCACTTCTTCCATTAAATGTCTGTGAAAGTGGCGACCGTGGTATTTTATTTTGACGGCCCGGTACCGGGTCGCGACCCACCAAGTAGTAAACGCTGTACTAGATAATGGACTTAAAACCGCACTCAAGATGGATCTCAATTTTGAGTTCACTTTATTAATACGGCCCTAAGAGAGCAGAGCACAATTCAATATTATACATGTGTTCTTACCTAACTCAGTCAACTGTTCGATCGCCTTCTCCGCGCACTCCCTGATGTGATGAAGGATCTCGAGTGGGTCTTGCTCGTACCATCCTTCCTGCGGTTGTACCACTGTTTTATCTAACTGATAAGCTGCCAACTCCTCTGATCTTTCTGCTTCGAATATCTGGAAGGCAATAGAAAGCATCGTGTCAACATCATCATCATCTTTATTATCAACTTGTCTCTATAACACTGCTGGTATGACTTGTCTTAGGGTGACGTGGTCCATCATAATATTGGTCAAAAGCAAAATTATATGAAGGTTTTTTTTTTATCTTTTTGATGTTGTTCACACGTTTCCTTTAGGATTAAAGCAAGCGATAAATTGATATTTAAAAACAATTTAAGTACCTATCCAATTTTTTGTTTCAATTTCCCTATTTTTATTTTCGTTACTCGGTTGAAAACTTAAAGTAATAAATGGTTATAATCCATGAACAGAAAAAAGATATGCTTTAATAGAGGTAAAACTGATATATATCATATTCTTGTGATTATCGAAATCAAATTTTAATTAAGCTACATCTAAGTACAGCAACGTGTATGTTGCATAAGTGAGATGAAAGAAAATGAAATTGATAAAAGCAGCTATGTATAGAAAATTTGCTGATGTAATTCGATGGATTATTAAAATTATCTTAATTTATCATTCAGTTGACATGAATTGTCATCATATCTAGAGCCTCAAGGCTGCAGAAAATTTGACAGCCATAAGATTGTACTGAAATAAAATGTTGCATTCGTCATGTGAGATATTCTACCAACACCTACATTATGCTGATAAAGTTTAACTTGACAGGATAATACGAAATTCGATAAAATTCCACTGCATAAATATTCAAGTGGCAAGATACACTTACATTGTAAGTTAAATATTATCTTGTAACATGACTTTCACTTATTTATTATGTAGTATCTTCTAGATCCATTTTTTATCGTATAAAGGTAGCAAACGAGCTTGCAATCCACCTGATGGTAAGTAGTCACTACCGCCCATAGATATTAACAATCATCCCCGAGTACAATTGAATCGTACTTGAGGTTGACCACAGGAGGACTAAAATGTTCGCCTCGTATGTTAATATAATCGGTACGGCCCTCCAAACGGAAACGCAATAAATTGCTTCACGGAAGATAAGAGGGTGGGTGAGGGTGGACGGTGGTACTTCCCCGGTCGAACTACATGAGTTCTGCCACTTTGCAAAATTTTTAAACATCCATGATTAAATATAATTTCATTTACTGTTAGATTGATCATACTCTTCCTCGTAAGTTTCAAGTCTAGTTTCCTTCACTTATTGATTTAAGAATATTTAGAAATACCGATACAAACAATGATGATTAAATGTTAATACTTCTAAAATTAAAAAAAAACCCCGTAAATCTAATCTTTGTACCTATAGCAAGGGCATGGGTGTTCTTTCTTGGCAGCCAATATTGCTGTGATTCTAAAGTTATCTGACCAATGGATAAGATTTTAACAAGTGTATTACAAATACATCGTCTGATACTTTGTGACGTATTTATGTTAACTATAAGAGCACAGTCAACTTAAATTATTCGCTCACACAAAGCAAGGACAAACAAATTATCAAGTTTAAACAGTTCCCACACAACAAAATAATGGCGTACTTTTTTTTTATTCGTTAACACAAATCGTTCGTATATAAGGTATAAAATAAAAGGTTTTAAACTTTAATTTTGCTTTTATTGATCAAAGTTGGCGCAAAAGATTATGGTACTTGTAACGTGTATAAAATATTTTTTTTAAGTGTCAAGTAATAAAAAATATGGGCCCAAAACAATCCCTTGATGTATGCCATTGAAATATATATATATAATGAAATAAATTTTTACACTTCGTAATTCTTCATTCAACCAAGTGCAACGATAACTCGTAGGAACGGGGAATTCAGATTTCAGAGAGCATAGGACCGGCTGGAGTGGCGTTAATTAGAGGATCTAATCTCCTAACAGATGTCCAGGCACATAAATTAAACGTTTCGGATGGATGGGTGGAAGTTTTCTATTTATCTACCGATACTCATCTGCCATCTTGCCATCATATCAACACACATGAGCCTTACAATCGTAGCCTTCAAGTGTTAATATTCTTTGATTGATATCAGGTATAGTTTGTGATTAGTTGCAATGATCGTAGGTTGCATGGACTTAACTTACATCAGAATATAATACTGTTATCCACATTCTACCCACCACTATCATTACAGAACCTACAAATTGAAAAAATGAACCTATTTTTGAACCAATGACAACAGCCTTCTACACAAACTTCACCTCCACATTTCAACACTCACATTTCATTTGAGTATATGATAAAACTGTATTAAGTTCTTCGATCAGCATCGATCGTTCAACCGTTACTTATCGCTGTAATAATTTATTATATTGTATGTCGGTACATATTTTTACGCAAACATGAATAAAGTAAATAGCGTTGCTAGCTTTTATAAGACGAAATAGAGTGTATCTAATTTCAAATGAGGTAAATAAAGATTATGGACTTATAAAAAAAGAGTATCATTATTTATTGAAGATTAATTTTAAAAAGTGTTGCTTAGAGTCCCCAAGGTGGGGAGTCGGAACACCAGCAGTAAAGTCAGTAAATAATCGACTTTTTGGTTACAGTCACCCATACATGCTATTAAACCATCATGTATGGGTATGTATCACGTATGGTACTCGTATAGTAAAGATTGTGTAAAAAGGAGTATTTTAGCGTCCTCTATTAGTGTTATAGATTTTAGAATACGCCTAAATGTACAGAGTAAAATACTCTATTTTCGAGTACGGTTGGCAACCATAAATGTAAACCACATTTTGTAAACATATCAAAGATAGATCAATCATCGTGTATAGCACTGAATAAACGGGAAACAAAGGACAAAGCAAACATAACGGGATTGTTTACATGGTAAGTAGAATGGAAAAACGCTAAAAACAAACGTAGACTTTATAGAGATCAAACAAAAGTAAAAGATGTTTCAGAGGACTGGCACGTCTTGTGGGAAGCAACACGCTTAATTGATTTATTGTTTACTAGCTGACCCGCGCAACTTCGTTTGCATCCTTCGAACACTAATATTAATGATCGAAGTGTGCGTCACATAAGGGAGTGTGTGTCAAATTTTCCCCATTTTTGCAACTTTTTTCGTTGATACTCCGCTCCGTATTGGTCGTAGTGTGATGTTAATAGCCTATAGCCTTCCTCAATAAATGGACAATTCAAAACAAAAAGAATTTTCAATACGAACCAGTAGTTCCTGTGTTTCGCACGTTCAAACAAACAAACAAACTCTTTAGCTTTATGAAGTCGCATGTGGAAAACGCAGAGAATACATTAGGAATTTTGGCATTTATGTTCAGGTTCAACATTATACATATAGCACTTATACAGCTAGCACTTAACACATGTAATGGCTTAATAGCTCATTAAAACACGAAAAAATCACTCGTATCATAATGCTTGTTGACGAACTCCGCCGAAACGGCTTGGCCGATTTTTATGATGTTTTCTTATTTTGAACTAGCTGACCCGGCAAACGTTGTTCTGCTATATAAGGCATATATCTCTTATAGATTACCCAGGCCACTTTAGTTCCACATCTGGTATCCCAATCTTCAAAATAAATTATAGCCTATATGTTGCCGAGGACTGATAGCTATATAACAAAACCAGTTTCATCAAAATCCGTCCAGTAGTTTTTACGTGAAAGCCGCACAACAGACAGACAGACAAAAAAATTAAAATGGCATTTTGGCTTGTGTTACTTGTATGAAGACCCCTAGGAGTATATTCTCTAGTTTTTATTAAATGTACAGAATTGAACTCGTCTACAGTTTTATTATATGTATAGATAGATAGAAGATATAGATAGATAGGCTGTAGACAATTTTAGGCTCTATCCAGATTTTTTAAAATTTTCATTTGATCTTTTTTATGATTATTTTTACGTTTGCCGAGTCAGCTAGTTTTTTTTTTGTAATATTCATTACATTATCTTGCTTTGTTAATAATTTTAAATTAAGCTTTAAAAGATTCCGCACTATTATAAAAAAAAAGCAGTCTCTAATATTAATTTTAAAATATATTATATATTTCCACTCGATCTGACAAGGCCCATAATGAGTAATAAAAACTGTCCATAATATTAATCTTACCACAAATCTGACGGTTTTAGTGCCATCGTCTATAACTCCCACCAACGATTTCTTACTGCCATCGCGTACAGGCATTTCTTCACCTGAAACAATGAAAAAACATAGAATTATTTAAGGTTTGGTATCTATACATATAATAAATACCAGTTGGTAGAATTCACGTAGTTCGACGGGGGAAGTACCACCGGCACCCTCATAACCCTCCATGAAGAAATTCTTGCGTTTCGGTTTGCAGAGGCATGGCCGCCAGCTATACTAATACACGAAGCAAACATCTTAGACCTCAGGGGTAGCAACCCACCTGTAATCAAACGTAGGTACGATTCAATGGTACTTGGGGATGATTACTGATGTTCATTTTCGACAGTGACCACTTACCACCAAGTGGATTGTATGCTCGTTTACTACCTTTAGACGATAAAAAAACTCATACGCTGTCAAATTATTCATAATATTTTCAAACCAGTGTCACTTATATAGATATTAATACAAGGAAGTTTATACTTTCAAATGCTCGAATCAACATGATACTAAAATATATAAAAGAATGACGAATATTTAGTTAATCAGAAACATATTTTACTTCTCTGACCAACAAGAGCAGACCTTAATAATAATAATAAACGGAAACAACAACAATACTTAGAAATACTTGAAGTACAATACCAACTTGCTTAATAACCATTAGAATAGCATAAGTCAGGTAAAAGATAGGGAAATAGTACTACTTCTAGAACACAACACAGATCTATAAGGAAAATCTTTCATACGTGACTCCACAAAAGATTTTTATAATAAATCTAAAATGATATACATATGTATTATAGTACTGCTCAACTGGAATCGATGAGATTTTTACCGACCTTGTATTGTAATAACTATAGTAAGTAATTAGAATAAGATATATTAAATAACATACATATATTGCAAATACTAATTATGTATTTGGAGAGTGACTATAGTCCGCCAACAAACTGATCTATAGTTTGGCGGATTGATTGTTAATTATTTACGTTTTGTTTTTTGTAGACAAAATAAAAAAAAATCGAACCAAAAAATTATGAAAATCCATAGTGAAGAATTTACATTTTAAACCTTGTGGCATACTTAACATACTTCTTATGTAAGTATGTCGTCGTCTAATTTTTGTCGTAAAACCTTACGATTTTCTCCTAAAGTACTTATTTCTGTTGTGCGAAGAAATTTTCCGTTGATTCTATACAGAATTTTCCTATGGTTTCTTCATCGCTCCCTTGACGATTGTCCCTTGTTTTGAAAACTGATCACTTATATTCTATGTTAAGTAATAATAAACGATTCTATTCTTCAACAATTCCATAAACAAAATGATACTAACTTCTTTGTTTTTACTATTATTATTTAACTTGAAAAAATACAATAATAGTAACATATGTACCCATAACACATTCATCATTAAATTCTATTTTGACTAAAGCACCGGTTATCTACCATCAAAAATATCATATGAGTAATTATCCACAATTCAAAGCACTTATCAGTTACAATATCGCAAAGGGCAAAGTCGGTTTCCAACTTATCTTAATGAATGGTTTAATTGTAAATGTAATACCAGATAATCACACGGATGTTGCTACACAACTTTGAAGTTGTGATTTTGCATCATATTCAATTTGTAAGCATAGGGAAAATGTAGGCTAGGAAAAACCAAAACGACGGTTTGAAAACCTTACGCATACGAAAAATACCTAATAAATGTTTTCATACAATAACGCGTTCACTAATTTAAAACAAATACATATATCGACCTTAAAATGGTGGAATCACAGGCGCGACAAAATAAAAGTAAAAAAAAAAAACTAAAATTCAAATTTAGAACGTGTTTATTGTGAAGTCGGTCAAAAAGTATAACGAGATAAGACGCTCTTGACGAAAAGTCAAGGGTAAAGAGACGATTCTCGTGGCTTGAGAACAAGTCACCCTTATTATTTTCTCACGAGCATTTTCATATTTTTACGTGAAACAGTTTTCTCAATATTTATAATTCATACCAAGCTTTCGCTCGCATCTTTAAAACGTGTACAACATTGTATACAAAACTTTAAACCACATAACTTATGCTTTTTTAAAGAATTTCTTTTTTTTCTATTAAAAAAACAGACTGCTCAACTAACTCCTTCTCAACTTGCCAACAATTTTTCTTGTATTTTTTTCTTTTATTTGTGCATGTTTCCTCTATTTTTCATACTACGTATAAGAAGGATAAAAATAGGCTAAAATTATGAACAATATTATAACCCTGAAGCAATAAGTCTTATTTGAAAGACTATTGCTATTTTTATGCCGATTAATTATTAAATTAATTATGTTAAGTTATTTATAGTTAATACTTCATATCCAAAAAGAAGCGGAATTCTATTTAGCGTGTTAAAGTAGACAAAGAACGATAAATAAAATATAGGTATTTTACGATTAATATCTTTTACGATTAAAAGATAGCATTCACACATATTTAATATCTATACAAATAGACAACATTAATGTCGAATACGATAGACACTTGCCTTAATATTAACTTATATAAGCTAAAAAAATAAACTATAAGCTGGATTTAATAATTTTTATACGTTCTCCTTGTTATGACCTTACGTGTCTTGGAAAATTGACCTTGGTTGGATTATGTCTAGATGACAAACACTGATATAGATATGTATTAAAGTGTAAAAAAACTGTGGCTTTGATAATGTGCTTGTTAAAAGGTGGTAAAACTATACCATAAGCATTAAATAATTAAAACTATTGTTGCGAAGTACTTCTTACCTAACTTTATAAAACTATTCATGTTTACATTACGGCAGAAACAACATTTCAAATTCTTCTACCTTCTGTTTCAAACTTTCATGAACAACATGTACTCGATGTTCACGTTGTCCTGGAGTTACTTTACTCAAAGAAAGAACTAATCGCCAGGTGGTAGAACACATGTAGTTCAACCGGGGAGGTGCCACCGCCACCCTTATAGTCCTTTGTAAAGCAATTTATTGTGTTTTGGTTTAGAAGCGTGGTTAACGGCTTATAATGAAACGCGAAGCGAACATCTAGATCTTCAAAGGTGGCAACGCATATGAAGTCAACCTCAAGTACGATTTAGTTGTACTAGGGGATAATGACTAATGTCCATGGCCGGCAGTGACCACTTACCATCAGGTGGACTGCATGCTCGTTTGCTACTTTAAGACGATAAAAAAATCGAAGAGATTTTTGTTTTTCAGGAGTATCTTTACTCAAACATTCATGAATAATACCGATACAATGTTTGAAATGATGATTATTGTTCGAAAGCCGTATTTACGTTTCAGTATACCGAAGGCAGTTTATGTTTCTAAAGTGTCTTAAATAAGATCCTGATAAATGATGTAATGTAAGTTCTTAAACTTAAATTTAGTGAATATAACTTAAGTGGGTTAAAACCGATTACAGTAAAACCTCAAAAAGAGGCATGTGTGCTTGTGCCGTAAGTAAATATTGCTTAAAATTAGTTATATACACAGTAATCCTTATTTCAGCGATATCTTCATAGATAGAAAATTTATCAGCGCTATTTCATAATTGGATTCTAATTCATAATAGTGCTGACAAACCTGAATCTATCTATGAAGATATCGCTCAAAATAAGAATAACTGTGTATCTTACTCAGTTTGAGTAATTTTTGGATTCGGTCACTTTAATACTAAGCAAGCGACATACATAAAAGTTGAGAATATTAGGCACATTTTCTTTCATATAATAAAATAAATATAATCCGTGAGATACAGGCTACAGTTTTCCGTTGTTTGCGATTGCCTTTGGAGCGTAGAAAAACCATATGGTACTCTCACGACTGGGACATAATAAATAATAATACTTGTATGTCATTCAATATTATTTATCTTATCTATATTTCGATCGTTTGTAGATCCGCTGTCATTGGCCTGTATTATCATTTAATTATTATCATATAATCTATATGGAACGTTACAAATAGCCACGGCACTCCTTTCAGGTATAGGACATATCGAAAAATACTATCACCGTTTATACGACCAATTGTTTAAAAAACAATCAATAGGTAATATCAACAAATCATTATCTACATTTTTTTTTGTCTACTTAAAAAGAATAATAAGGCGTAAGTGAATTTTGCCCTGCGACGACCGGTACAGGTGGTAAAACTCATGTAGTTCCACCGGGGAGGTTACACCGCCACACTCATAATCCTCCGTAAAGCAATTCTTGTGTTTCGTTTTGGAGAGGCGAGGTTACCGGCTATACTTAAATGCGAATCGAACATCTTAGTCGTCGCATCTGTGGTCAACCTTAACTTCAATTTAATCGTACTCGGAGATGATCACTTATGCCCATGAGCGGCAGTGACTATTTACCATCAGGTGGACTGCATGCTCGTTTGCTATTTTGAACAAAAGAAACAGAAAAGAATCGCCATCCTCAGAATCCGTTTCTATTTGTTTATAAAATCTCTTCCCGAGAACTCTAGCGATTATATTATTTATTCGACACTCACAATTACAAAAAACGCAGTTACATAACTATAGATTAGTAAGCAGTTCTAAACATAAATACAAAATAAAACAAAAACAATAAAACTAAACATTTTTTATATTGTATGTATAAAGAACATAACATAAAAATATGTCTATTATCAATATGGGCATAGAAATCTGTATCTATCTATTCTGTGTTTATTTGTGTAGTAGTTTTTCTTCTGTACAATTACTAAACAATGTAGATACAGACATTACAAACTAATAACATGACATGATAGATGACACACACAAGGCTTCGCACGTGTAACCAACACATTGATTGTCAGGACTTTCCCTGACATACACATGTGTGTATACAATACATGTCGCACTTATAATACAATAGTGTTGTAACTCAAAATTTATCGATATTGAGATAACACGATATCCAAATGTAAAATTCAATGCCTCACAAGT
>DWNR01001311.1:0-15479 GCA_018250455.1 Polygonus leo
CCTTCTAGCATCAACCCCCATTTTTTTATAATTATTTTTTTATGGCAGAACAACGTTTGCTGGGTCAGCTAGTGTATAGTATATATTTCAAAACGAGATCGTTTTACATACGAGCTCGTCATGCGGGAACAATAGGAATGGGGGAATGTTTACTTAATTACGGCTTTTTATTATACTGTATTTAAATTCAGAAAAGGGCTAAGAAGCAATCGTTAAATGACCAATACGAGAAAAAAGTGAGTTCGTTCGACGGTTGAAAGTAAACAGTAAAAATGACGAAGATTGTTCATGGCTCATTATTAACTTAAATGAATGGTGGTGGTTTTACTCTGTTTGCAATACCGTGCGTGTACCTCGACCATCGCCTCTCGGTGTAAAGGAAAACGCACTTAAGAAATTCTTAAATACGTAAAATTGTTGAGTTTATATTTACGAAGGCATCTGAACAGGATTGTTGTTTGCGGATCTTGTGGTATCCGAATTATGGATATAATATGACGCCGTGCTAGCGTCCGTTCGCAAGCCGAACTTAGAATAGATCAGCGTTAAATGGACACCTCTAGGTGTTATTGCAAGTATACAAATCTACGCTGCGTGAACGCGAAAGTATTATCATGTTGAGTAGCTTTAGGGAAAGAATTGAGATTTCTGCCAGAAGAAGTTGACAGTGCCAAAAACAATCTAGTGTCATTCAGCAGCAGTAGTCAATAGAATCAAGAGTACTTAATAATTATCATGAAATTTGTTTTACTGCTGGATGTACCGTGTACTGAAATGAGTATGACATTAAGGATATAGATATGGACCACTGACGATAATTTATTAAGGAATATAAACAAATTAGAGAAGGCTTTTTAATGCCACACCCTTATCACTTAGGGGTATGAAAAATAGATGTTGACCGGTTCTCAGACCTACTCGATACTCACACGAAATTTCATAAGAATCGGTTGAGTCGTTTCGGAGGAGTTTAGCAAAAACACCGCGACACGAGAATTTTATATATTAGAATGTTGTGTGTTTAACGATTGTTATTTATCGCTCAACAATCACTCGTACGTAGTGGAACACAACTAAGGCCTCGACACAACGCGCTCACGAAATATTAATCTGGAATCCGACACTCGCAACTGACGAGACCCGTATGACCTAAATAAAACCAACTTTGTCGCCTTTTGTTCCAGCTCGTTTATAAAATGAAATGTGTACATTCCGCGAGTCGAAGATAAAGCCGCCGTTAATTCTTAATTGAATTTCAAAGGATTGAACTTAACAAGCAACGGTGACAACCTTGACCCTAATTTTGGTTTCCTTTTTAAAACAGCTCACTCACAAGCTGGACTCGTTAGTCGTGAAGGTGGGTAAGCTGACTTCGTATTAAATTTACCAAGAACTGATACAAGCAAACTTTGCAGCGTACGATCTATTATGGCTCTGTGAACGTCACGAAACAGATGATTAGAACGTTCTGATACGGAAAAGGCGAGGTAATCATGATGAGGACTGTATAACATTCAGAATAGACTAGATTAAAACTAAATTGGATTTTGTTAAAGGTAAATTGGAAACTGAACCGAACTTGGGACATTGGTCTCAAATCTGCCGAACTTAAATGAAACGTTCGCAACAATAAAAGACTTTGAGCTCTTCTTTGAATTGACCCTGATGCTAAGTTATTTATTATTACACAAAGCAATGAAAGGAAATAAATAGAACGAACAATGTATTCCTTACAGTTGTATACGATTTTGCTAAACATCATAACTAAACTCGGGCAATAAATTTTGCAAAAACAATTCGGGTGAACCGGTGTCGGGGCCAACAATTTCTTCCCTCTATCTACATAACGTATCTAATGCCATTGCGCATGCCGTGTTTGATATAGAAATGGCGTCGTAATGCGATTCAATTTCAACCCTCCATACTGTACGACGTTTAGAAATCGTCCATGAATTTTATAATACACTAGCTATTTTGTAAGGAGCTGAGCATGGAAAGGGGTTCGACCTTTGATGCAAAGTTGGCAAGCGCCTTATCTTTATATGAGAACGCTGTATGCTAACTAAATCTTTCAATGGAACCACTGTAAAAAGATGATTTAGATGTTGATTGAATCAATCCCTTACCCGTTTCCATCACTCCATGACATCTTTGAATACATTTTGTGTTCAATCGAAATAACTTATTTCGCTTCATTTTTATTAACACACTTAGGTATTTGAAGTCTCAATTCATCGTAAAGGTACCTAATGCTCTCGACTAATGAATCGACATCTGTACAGCTGGCATTTAGGTGGCATTATGCGCTTATTGTGTTATAATCAACGACCTGGCCTGTCAGTAAGATACTGCCTAAGCTCATTAACCAAAAATTGATGAGGCATCGTCTGCTAATAGGCAAACCTTTTTCGAAGCACTAATCGAAAATCGATTGTGGCTACGGAAAATATATAGGTAATCCAGCCAGCAGGTGTCATAGTTCATATCGATCTCCGATAGCGTCTGGCTCGGAATAACTTAACGGAATAAGCCCTCATTATTCATGTGCGGTGACTATTAAGCAGCGTGTTAACACTTTTGCGTTTCGCGGTCATAAAAATGACTTAACTTAATATTACTTGATAGTAATATACTCGTACGCAGACAGAACCTAGTGGTTAAGATTCAAACCTCTTAGACCAAGAGGTCCGAGTTCCAATCTCAGGCGTTAATAAGATTTAATTATCAATTGGTTTTTGGTTAAAGAAAATACTGTGCGGAAACCTGTACATTGGCAAACGAACATTAATTTCGTTTGTTCTGAGGTCACTGTCGTTACTGTATTTCTATGACTCCAGAATTAATAGGAATCTTACTATTATAACAAAGGAACGTGGTGAACTTATGCAGTCAGTAAACTAAGTTCCATATAATTTAATTATAAAAGTGATACATCAATTTTCCATTGTTACTCATAGTGCACGTATGACGACGAAGATAGAAGCTCCGTACTACAAAAAATAAAAGTTTTTGTAAATGTTAATCACGTAATGTATGTAACGAGTGTAATACTTTATATTTATTTTGAAAAACGTATCGAGTACAAGTAGGTGTATAAATTTCCTTAACTTTATTTTTAATTAAAGTGATATATAGAGAAGTGTTTAGATTTGCGATTTTAGTCCATTCACAAATTCATTACGATGGTACGATAATTGAATTTATTAGAATAATTAACTATGGATTACTCAATCAGTCAAACTAGCGGTCAATCCGAAATCAACTATTTTTTCTATTATATGCAAGTTGGGAGCTGCATAATTTTACGTTTAATTAATTACCTAATAGCGTCTGAATAATACTGAACGTTGGAAGGTAATTTGTGTTACTGAATCGCACTAAATAACCGCGTATTAATGAACAGTTTATTTGGAGAATAAATTGTGCCACCCGAGGTTTAGTGGGGCCTGAGCTCTTAAAACGTACGACAGAACGCTGCATAAACGTTTACAGCCCATTCTTGTACTTAATTGCTATTTAAATAAAAACTCACCATGAACGCAATGGGACCCGTACTTGGCGCAAATACAAAATTTCTGTTAAGTCCCTATACTTAATTTAAGGGTAGCCAAAGAAAACAAAAGGCCATTTACGACCACGACTCCGTTCCAGCATATGAATAATATAGGTAGTATATCTCCGCATGCAAATGTTTAAATTAATCCAGGACAGAAAAACCTTCACATAAACTATAATTTTTCCAATGACCAATTAACACATTTTAATTACAGTATTTTGATGAGGCGATAATGTTTAATTAATATCATAATCCAATTATCATGGCATTTAGTTCACTTTTGTTTTATTCTATCGTTGCTTTGATGCGTTATTAAAACATTAATTGGGTCGCGTTATTAGATCCTTGAAAAAGTATTTGAAGAAACATTGACTTATGTCCATTAAGTAGGTGTATAAATCCTCTGAAGTGAGGAAAGAAACATGTGTGAATGGAGCAATAAGCAGGGCTTAGAAGCGGGGCGCGAGGTCGACGAAATAAGACGATTGACCGGCCGAAACGTAACGACATGAGGCAGCAGTTGGTCGGTGAGGTAGAGCTCGAAAATAAGAAATAATGAGGATAATCCTCGAGGGTGGAGCCCCTCCTCCACATGGTGTCATCTTATCGGGCAGATAGCGAGAGCGGATAGCGCAGCACGCACGCGGCCCCTGCTCGAATCATTCCATAATATTATCTTTATTAACGTCCTATACCCGCTTACGATTCACCATTTTAATATGGCACACCGAACTCAATGGACAGATAATTGTAACGAGCACAATATTAATACGACAGCCGTGAAATTTAATAAACTGTTATCGGATAACAAACAACGTCATTGTTAGATCTTATAATTTATTAACGAAGTACTCAGAGATAGCGACTCTTAAATAATAAAACGTTTGGTTTGTGGTAGCGTGGATTACACTATAACTCAGTAAAATGCAGAACATAGTCCTTCACGTTATTCCACCACGAATTAATATTAATAGATTTATAGATAGATTTGTTATAGGTAATCAATTGTCACTAGTTAACTGAAAACCTCTGAATAGGGTTGATTATGTAATTCCAGAACGAGTATCTAATTAGATATACCAAACGGGATTTACAACAAAAGCATGCGAAAATACACATACAAAAGATGCTTGCAGTCGATTAATCTGCCATTTTATTCGCAATTCTGGCGCCATAATTCATTGAGCACTTTGTAGTAGGCAGTATAAGTGAGTAAGCGCTTCAAAAATTCTGCAATTAATTGGAGGTAAATTAAACCTATCGGCCCTTCGTAGTGCGGCTTCTTTACGCAACCGTCTCGTGTCATACCTCAAATAGCGTCTGTTTACTTAGGCCCTAATTACGTCCAGGTTATCAATTATATACTGTTTATGCATTCGTCGTAATTGTGTACAATCATCACAGGACTTGTAATTAATATCTGGATTGGACAAGAAAATTATCTTCCAACAAGGTTTGCTAAGGTAAAATTATGTACACTTAGATGATAGTAGAAACTTAATTATTCTCGTTAATGGTATACCTGATTAATTAGTCCGTTTAATTGTTTATTGAAGAGCAATTATATCTTACTATTTTAACTAAAATAAACGGTTGAAAGATACGTTTAATTTTACACAATTCTGTGTTTGTTAATGATAAGTGTCTGAATATGTTTTATTGCATATTATATATTATTTAAAGTGATTGCTAATTGTGTCGCAATACGAACAATTAACTTATAAATGATGATAGTAATATATACGTAACCGTTTTTCTTTTGAAAAACGAAAAGCACAATTACCAGTGGGTAATTATTTATTTATTTTTATACTTTATTATTAACGAGATAACAATGGACGGACCTAAAGCCTAGAGGCATTTTCTACCAGTCAACCGTAGGAGGTGGTGGAAATATGGGGTAGGTACAAAATGTGTAAAATAATATATAAATAGACATATTATTTGTTATGTAAGTATGTATATAGGACTATGAAATGTAAAATAGTTTTTAGTTTAAAAGTAATAAATAAAAATAGATATATACATAAGAAAATGCTTTCGGATCTATCTCTTAAACGACAGCGGATTGGGTGTTTTTCTAATATCGGCAGAATTAATTATGAGAATAATTATATCAATTGACTTATCTCGAGAAAACCAGTTTACTTATCATTAGTTATCTCGAACACCTCTGTTAGTTAGTTAACAGAATGTAGAAATAATTGTAAAAATAAGTAGCAAGTTTATTATAATTAATTACTCTAATACTAATTACTTATCTTATAATACACCTATCTTTACATTGCTCTACTTATAAAGACACTAAGGAAGTCGAAAGATATGTAGAACTCTACTATTTGTAGTGTAGAGTTTCTTGATATCACTCTACATTTCAAGTGGAATGTTATTACATTACATTCACTTTATTGGAACCATCAGCAAATCATTACAGTCTCACTAATTGGTACAGGTTTCCTTTTAGAACGAGAAGATTTTCACCATGTTCCGCTGCAGAGTATCAGGAATCGAATCCCAGACCTCTGTATTAGAAGCGCTGAGTTTTATAGATAACACTATCATGCCCATACGATTTATTGATATATATTATCTACTTATAATATTAGGCACTGAAGCAAACATATTTTAACAAACAGATAGTAATTCTTAGAACTTATCATAAGTTGCATGGACAGACTGACACAAATTGTAATGCAGGCAAGTCACAGATACAAACTAAACAAAATATGTTATCATCATAACTTATTATTGTCTCATTGTTGATCACTGGACTTCGGTTAGAATGAAAAGGATTTTTATATGTTTTAGTTTACAGTCCGCCTTAGACGACAAAAGCAAATTGGCAGTTTTCACAAACATTTGAGATTTTGTTTTACTTTTAGAAAATGTCATAAGCGTGAATGTAAGGGACAACATTTTATTTTATTTAAAACAAGTTACTTAATATATATCATTATTATAACATTATTATAACACATATATTAATTTGGAAACCAGGTGTGAATTGTGATTTGAACCCCGGTATTGGTATGAGAGACTAGTAAATTAACCATTGCCTAAGGCTTCTCATTGTTATCAATGTATCTGAAGAAAGTCAACTTATTCGGATAAGGAATGGCGAACGCACGGATTGTATATACTCAGGTTTATCTTCATACAACTTGATGATATAGCTGTATATACTCATTTATAGTGTGGAACATATTCATTTATAGTGTGCAAGTAGCAAACGAGCTGGAACCGCATGGTTAGTGATAACTACTGCCCATTGATTGTAATAGAATGCTATAACAATTACCTCTGAGAAGTAAGATGTTTCATGATTAATAGGGCCACCGATTTCACCATTCTCATCGTTACAAATTATTTATTAGTTATCGAAAATCATACTAACCTCAATCAAAATAATACAATAAGAGGCATTTATTTTATAAATCGACTATAACACCATAAAATCTAAAACGTTTTAAATTATATTTTGGTTTTGATTTTTGTATATTTTTTAATACTAAGTCAGCGTAATGAATGATTGCCGTTGGTTATTATTGAAGCATTCAAAATTGAAATAAGACCAAATTGAAACACAAATATTTTGTGCTCTAATTTTGGTAAGCCATTTTTTGATGGAGTTAATCAATTTAAGATTATAAGTATAACATCGTGTCTTGTATTTAATGTTCAATTCAAAATTAAAATGCTCTAACTTCATTATAAAAAGAGAATTTATATTGAGTAGTAAAATAAGTTAAAACCACGTAGCTATACCAGCTACATTGTTTTAGTTTTGTCTCAATACATCCACTCTCTCAGTACTCTATGTAGAGTCATAAAATTTGATTAGAAAGCGAACGGATTAAATATTGTAAACGCATGTAGTAAACAATTTTATATGCTCTCATCCGCGTCAAAACTTCAATTTACTTCGAATAATATTGTATTACATTATATCTGAGCAGTATTAAACAATCGATAGTAAAATACATAATCCAATATTACTTTTTTGCAATAAAATAAACGTATATCAATAGAGTTTGTGTATCACTTATATTTACTTTAAAAATATATTTTTAAAATTTAATACAAAACTAATTTACAACAAGAATGTCTACCGCGTTAGAAATATATCCCATTTTTAAATGAAAGTGCATGAATGGATTAAAAATATATACGTAATATTCTTCACTTAACATGTTTTTGATTCAAATCTATAAGATTTCTGATTCAAATCCCCGTAGTTTATACAAATTAGATAACAGAAGAAAATTATTTTTACGATAAATTTGTATTTCAAGGAACGAAATCTCGAAAATGTCGTTTCCTGTAATACTCATAAATGTTCACGTTTCACAGAAACGGAAGATTGGAGGAGTTGGAGAAGTGGGCGGGAGTGCTATCAACAAATGTTTCTCCACTTTTTTCGCTAACATTTTTTTTTACACACAGATCTACAACTCTGGTCATCGGATTCCTCAAAATAGAAGAAATACATCTTAAGGTTTATTACTTCAATATATGTTATATTTAATATATATTATTCATGATAATACAACAGTTTTATGTATAATACAACAATTTTACTGTTCATAACAGTTTAGCATTAACTATCTTCATATGAATTGTCATATATAGATTTAAATCTCTATACAAAAACCACTTAATTTTTATAGGACGAACGTAATAGTATCTATAACATGAAGAGTCATTTTACTCTACGTGAATGTATGTAGAGTTATCTTGATATTGTTTAACATTTCTAGATCGGTAACAAATGTTGAAAGTCGAATTAAATTAAGTGGTACTTCTAAATTGTACCATGTCCAAAAATATTCCTAGGCGATGTTATTTTTATATGTTTTCTTATTCTAATTCCTATAACATTATAAAATACTCTGTGTCATGGCTTTTATATAATCTTTATTGTTTTGTCCGTGTTCTAAAAGAAATAAATATTTCTTTCTTTTTTATGTAAAGCACACTCAACATTTGTGTTTCTTTTAATTATTCCATGGACGACTGCCGTATCAAATCCTTGAAAATCAATCGCATTTCTGTTAATACAAATAGTTGTTGATATCTTAGCGGTCGAAAGTTGCACGGAGTTTCGCGCTTAATCCCCTCAACCACTTCCAACCTACTATATTCTGGTTTAATGCCACTTTATCCCTCCCATTAACGGAGGTTTGAGAGGGACCCAACTTCGAATTTTTAACGAATAGTCCAAACCCAGAGATAATTTAATTGACATCCATTGTGGACTTGTCACTCACTTAACCTGATATTTTATATTTCCATGTACAAGTACGCCAGAATTTATACTACATAATTTAACGTAATGTTTTATTCCGACACGACTTTATTATGAAGTCAGGAAACCGAACAATATGCGAGACAGGACGTTAACCCACTTTACACATTTAGTTGTCATTGTCAACTCATTTGTTTGGGAAAATGTGCTGTAAAAATATTTCATCAGTATATTCTTCGTGGAAATAGAGAAATGTAGAGCTACAATATACTTTATATTTATATTCACATACGTATCTATGGATATGTAAAATAATAGTTTTGTTCTCATTATTTGAGCGTCAAATAGCAATCCCACTACATTTTTCTCTTTGTACGTGTTTTTATGTATGGTGTACTATTAATAATATGTACAAAATATTTTTGGAAGTTAAACTTCTTTAGTTGTGTTAGGAAATAGATCAAAAGCTATATTATAGCTTATTCCTTATACGTTCATTGGAAGGAATTGACTGAAAGTTCAAAATGTACGTTTAACCTGTTTTGTGAAAAGTACAACTATAATTAATTTTCAAAGTTATTTCTTCATGTAGACCAAAATATACTTAAATAAAGGGATTGATGTTCTTTTAATTTTAATCTGTATTTTACTGTTCATAATCCTTATAGTTTATAATAAGAGGCATTGTAATAAGAGTACATTTTTGTTTACCATTTATTTTCTAATAAAGTGAGCATATTATTATTTAAAAATCAATTTCTCACAATATTTTACTAAGTGTAAATTTTGAAATTTAACAATAAATAATTATTTTTTTTAATTTATACACTAAGAAGTAAAACTTCTAATGCGTATAATTTAATTTAATGCAAAATCTTTTTTATTGAGTTCAAACTTGTGTGTGTGTGTGTTCTTATTTAAATTTACGCGTACAAGTCTCACCACTTTTAATCCATTTAAAACTTTAAATTAAAATTTTCGATACATACCCAATAATCGAATTTTGCATACAATGGTACATTTAAATTATAATTGAACGACATTATTCAGGACCTGATTGCGATTTTATTCTACATTTTGACAATTTTAAATTACCGTGTTACTAAATTTTAGGTTACTTAATAATAACACTTTTAGTACAAAGATTTATTTAATAGTAGGTCCTGCTATATCTTGATACTATTTGTTCAAATTTTATTTTTTAACATCCATTATTTTTACTGTAATACGGCGCGCAGTTCAGATTTAAATTATTCTTATTGTGTTTTGTAGGACTGTAGATTTACATATGAATCTTAAAATAAGTCCACGTTATTGAATAGTGTTAACAATTAATACAAGCGAGATTTTATAGCGCAAACAGACTTAATTCATAAGACCTAATAATATATAAAGACCTAAATAACGGCTCTGAAGCATTAATAAAGTATATTTATTCGCCATTCGATTTGATATTAGATTTAAGTTCTATAATAGTCACATTAATTTTGATTTTAGAACGTATTCTCGGAAGCTATTAGTTAGCATTCTCGTTAGTAATGACATGATGTTCTTGATTACATTTGTATGCGGCTAGTCGAATACGCTTCCGATTGTTTATGCTTCCTCTAGTCACTCCGGCATACGTACTGTGAATAGGTATGTTGCGGAGGCCTACATCGTGCATTACATTATAGTTAATTTTGCGACCGGCTTCAACATAGTTTTTAACTCGGTTTAATGTGTTAGAGAAAAATAAAACGTAACTCTTAAATTATTTTCCGTGCGTTCTGATTTTATTTAATTCCCGTATTTTTAAAAGTTTTTTCGTTGTTTATATCGGATAATAAAGTATGATTAATGTTGAAGACGAAATAAAATATTACCGGTAAAACGTAAATTGAAGCGAAAATGATTTGTTTGGAAATAATATAAACATACGGATATCGTACACAATTTTCTCACTTTTCCGAAAAGATAACGACGTAAGCATCAAAATTCGCGCATTAGTAGGACAAAATTATTAAACTAACATTAAAAAGTTTTTAACGTTATTGGAATCAATTCGGTCGCACGGCAAAAATTTTGGAAAATCTATTTAAGCGCATTATTATCAAACAATTCACGTGAGCACAACGCGGGTAAATATATTTACCTGGTTCGGAGGGGATCCTCGGAAGGCGAACTGAGAGGTCATTTTTCACTTTGAAACTTGCGGCGAACTGGAATAATCACGTAAGTCAGCGTCACTGTCCGCACACACTTCACAGTTTCATGTTTTGGCGCGGCACTGGTCCGGGGCGAGTCGGGTGCATCCCGGGCGGGCCGGGTGCAGCGATCGATCGCGAAGTCGGGAGCCGGCGGAGCGTGTCGTGCGGAGCGGCCGCGTGGTGCAGCGGGCGCGTGGTCGCGCGCGCGGCGGCAGTGGGTAATGCGGTAGCTGCCCGCCAGGTGATAGTAATTGGCGCCGCCGTCCCTCTCTCGCGTCGCCCGTCCCTGTCGGCGCGCACACGCACACTCGCGCCTGTGTGCGTGCCTGTGTGCTCCGGCTCGCACACCGCTCCTTCTTTTCACGCTCGCGTCGCCGTTTGACCCCGCGCCGCAGCCGACGCTCTCGATTTTTGCGGTGCGGTGGGTGGCGCCCGCCGCGGGGCGGCCCCGCCGGTGGGGGCGCCGGAGGTGGGGGTAGATGCACTCCTTTCTTTTTTAAAAGCTTCTCTTTCTTTTCTCGTATTTTTTATGCCGGTGTCGGTATGGAGCGGTCTCTTTTATTTCGTTTTATACGTATATATTGTGATAATTAACAGTGACGACGCGCACGACGAGCGAGTTCGCCGTAGTCGACTTAATGATAGCTTTGCATGTGATTAAAGGTAACCACGACATTTGTAATTTTTATTTTCCAACAACACCGAACTCGGGTAGCTATGGCGCCCGTAGTGTCGCCGTTGCGGCCTGTTGTGTATTCGATAGCTTATATTACTGAGGTCGCTTTAACGGTGGAAACATGTTAGCGGTGACAGTATTAGTTGCTCTTTGAATGTGTTTCACACAACTGTGTCTGTATTTCGTACGGCGTTATGTAGAGTCGAGCTTCTGAACTTGCAAACGTAATTTACCTCCCATTTATAAACCCTCAGTAACTCTACCTGCCGATAACTTTCATCTTATTGAGATTAAAAGTTACCCAATTTTCTTTTCAAACTAGGTACGTTATACATAAATTTTATTCTTTAAAACATTTCTTACATCTTAAGAGCATAACTATGTATGAATCAAACCACATAAAGCTAATAATTTTTTTGATTTGTTTTAGAAAAGTATATTTTGGGGTAGTTAATTTACAAAAAAAGAGTGAAGAGTGATTGATTGACTATAAAATTGAAACAGAAAGATAAGCACTACAGTGCCCCTACTTGTTCAACTACCAAATCCATTCAAATTGAATTGCTTCGCAAAATTATAAGCAATATTACAAATATAAACAACTTTAACAAATCCTAACTAAACATGTAACTTAGGTGATAAGCAAAGAGACAGCCATGACAATAACAGAGCACCGAGTTAATTTCACAGATAACTCAACTAAGACGCTCAAAGAACGTACCATAGATGTTGCAACAATTAAACTATACAATAAAACAAGCGGGTGTCGAAATAAAAGCGCAACGTGCCCGATCGATCTGTTCCCCTCTTCTTTCTTATCGCGCGAATATTTCACACTGAACGCAAAAAACTCACACAGATATAAAATATTCAAACGGTATAACATAAAATAAATTATCTTAGGTGAGTTGTGTGTGTGTGTGCCCCCTCCCCTGGGCGGGCCGCGTGGCGACCAATTGGGAAGGCCGGCGCGCGACTTCGCCTCACTCGACGAACTCACTCCGCTATCATCGCACGCTTGCGCTCCTCACTATGCACTACTTTGATAGCATTTGCATCTAACGCTAAACGTCACGCGGACGACTAAACGTTTCGAGTTAACGTTCTCGTTTCGCTGATTCTATTCTACTCACTTTGAATTTGACTAATCCTTTAATTGCAAGATAAAAAGGTTTGAATTTTAAAATGCAATATTTCAATCTCATGATTTGAATGTTTGTAAACATTAATCCAACAGGTGTTAGGTTATTTTTGACACAAACTGAACGTATAGAGACTTTTACGTGTATTATTAAGGTACTTAACTCGCAGGTAATAAACTACGAGAGTAACGATGTACTTTACTCTACAATGTTGGTACCTGTCTAGGTAAGAGTCTACTCTTAACAGGTCATTTTACTTTCTTAGGCAAGTCACCTGTATATCATTGGTAATGAACAGGTAACTAGAATACATTGTTAAATTTTAGAACCTATTAAAATGTTCGAGTATTTAATATAGACTTAAACTGGTTATAAAATTCAGAAGATAGCGGGCACTTACCTATCTTCTAAGATATTTTTCTAGTTAAGTACCTCTTGCTGTTTCAATTTTTAGTAACCTTTGAGATTTTAAATTATTAAAAAATAAATAAATATGGTTTTCAAAATACACGGCATTGGTTATCAAAAATATAAGTGATAGATTGGTTATACCTTACCTTCTTCGATATCTAGCATTTTAATTTTTATAATCATATTAGTTTAAAGTAATCATCAATAAATTCACTAAACTAGGTCATGTTAATGTAGAGTCTACGTTATTTGTGTCTTAAGTAGATATCTACTTAAGAAAAAAATTAATTTACTAAAATTGATGAACAAAAATGTAGAGTCTTTGTCATTTGTCTGTATTTTAGTCAAGAGTATCTTTCGTTTCTACTCAAAATTACTAATTATTTTTAATTAGTAATTTTGTAAAATTTTTATATGTTCATTAAATAAGCATGCACTTGTTGAGACAACATAAATAGACGCAGTTTAGTGAGTGATACTCAAACGTAGCTACGGTGAATGTAGTTCGGCGCCACTTTACTCTAACGGAGGTTGTACGCCTAACTTTTTGGATCGTTCACGTAGGTCTCACATGTTTTCCATTGCATCTGGTTAGTGTTACTCGTAGAGTACGTGCCTCTATTATAGAGGACTACACTATGTTGAGTACACGTAAGATAAGTACTATTATTTGTTTACGTAATATTGTTAAACTAGTCATAAAATTTGAACAACTCAGATGGTAAATATCATTCCTCGCTGTCGATTACTATCGTTTTAATTTTTGATAGGCATTTTTTATTTTAAATTTATCATCATTTTTTTTTAATTGATGAAGAAAAATGTAGAGACTTAGTCATATGTGTGTATTTTTACCCAAGAGTATCTTTCGTTTCTACTCAAAATTATCAACTATTTTTATGGTTTTTACTTTTCATCATATAAATTAAAATATGATAAGACTACATAGTTTGTTTCATTTTAGTGAGAGATACTCAAACGTAGGTTCGGTGAATGTAGTTCGGAGCCACTTTACTATTTTACTTTTACTATTGGTACTATTATTTGTTTACTTATTGTAGTTAAACTGGTGATAAAATTTAAATTACTTAAGTGGTGCTTAGCTTTTTAGATGTCATTCCTCGCTATCTATTACTATAATTTTCGATAGTTATTTTTATTTAAGTTAATTATCAGAAAATTTACCAAAATTGATCATCAAAAAATTTTGGAGTCTACGACATTTGTATGTATCTCTACTAAGAAAATTTCTAATATTTTTTTCATATTCATAAAATTTTTACAAAAACGATCTATAAACAAAAATATGTTAACGGCCGATTTCAGTAACTTATCTATCCCTTGCCTATTAGAAGTTAAAATAGCGACCAGTGGTGTCTACTATTCAATGTTGACTGATAGATCAATGTTATAAATAGGTTTGCACTATCTATCGTTGTTTATATTTATGTTTGTTACAATTCGAAAAGAAAAAAAAAAATGTACCAACAGAAGCTATTTTAACTTCTAGTCAGGGATAGATGAGTTATTGAAATCGGCCGTAAGACATAGATAGTTTGGCTCAGTTTAGTGAGTGATACTCAAACGTAGGTTCAGTGAATGTAGTTCGGCGCCACTTTACTCTAACGGAGGTTGTACGCCTAACTTTTTGGATCGTTCACGTAGGTCTCCACACATGTTTTCCTTTGCATTTGGTTAGTGTTACTCGTAGAGTACGTGCCTCTATTGTAGAGAACTATACTATGTTGAGTATAAGATAAACACTATTGTGCACTTATTATTGTTAAACTGGTCATAAAATTTGAACGTCTCAGTAGCACTTACCTTCTTAGATAGCTAGGAACGAGCTATCTCTTACAATCGTGTTAATTTTTGATAATCAGTTTGATTTAAAATTAATCAACATTTTTTTTCTAAAATTGATGAACAAAAATGTAGAGACTTTGTAATGTGTGTATATTTCTACTCAAGAGTGTATTTCGTTTCTACTCAAAATTACTCATAATTATTATATTTTCGTTTTATAAACAAAAATATGTTAAGACTACATGGTTAGACTCAGTTTAGTGAGTGATACTCAAACGTAGTTTCGGTGCATATACGAGTAGTTGGGAGCCACTTTACTCTAATAGCCTAAGATCCGACTGCGTGATTTCTACGTTCATCTGTTTTATTAACGAAACACAATTTTTATCCATAATTATAAATAAATAAATTTAGATCCACAAGGTTGCCTATGAAAATTTGGCCGCAAGTAATT